>VYYI01000048.1:0-67700 GCA_021029175.1 Bilobella aurantiaca | reverse complement strand
TTTTTAGAGGTGTGTTTTTTTCAAGTGTTATTTTTCACGTGTATTTTAAGTTTTTAGAGGTGTGTTTTTTTCAAGTGTTATGACATGATTCTCCCCTGATACTGAACTGTTTTTTTTTTGCCCAAAGAATTGCCTTGTGTTCATGCAAACACGTCCACATCACTCGACCTACCCATGTTGCCCACGAGGCCAAGGGAAGGTGAAATGGTAACGACAATTAGTTAAATATTTTCACCACGGACAGCATTTAGGGTTCATTGCATCATCATCATCAGTTAAATGCAAGTCACGAGTAACTGAAAATAACTCGAGATCCAATTAGCCGTCGTCTTAAGATTTGGAGTAAGGTAATCTTCTCCAGATTTGCGTCATCTTTCCTCTTTTTACTACCTTTCGTCGCAGTAAGTGCTGGAGAGCGGCGCACTGTTGTTGTTGAGATGCCCTCCGCGGTTTACTCCTTGTTGACTTCAATAAGTAGTTGTTTTGCGTAATAAGTTGACAAGTAGTGCAAAAAAAAATTGACATTTCCTCTGTCGAAGTTTTGGTTCATTTCGACGTCATTCCCAATATATTTCCCTTGTGGGAATCCACCATAGCACACTCTTCGTTTGTCATTGCAAAAAAAACACTGGGAAGAGTTCAACGTCTCCTGTGCTCCTCTCTGTGCCAATCAGTTTCCATTTGGAAGTCAAAGGAAGAGTATCCACAAAGTTGGAAAATTAATAAACAAAAACAAAACTTTTTTTCAAGTGGCGCTGAAGTTGAGCAAAAAATAGGAATTTCATAAAAGTTGTAAAAGAAACATGTTCAGCTCAATTTCAGACTACATTTTTGGGGCGAGTGGCCCTGAGGAGGGGCCCTTGGAATCTCAAGGTCAAGGGCCTCCAGTCGAGGCAGATGACTGGGTAGTGGTCAAGGATGAAGAAAAGTCGTTTCTTCTGTCGACCGAGGTCGTGACGCGGAGTCGTGTCAACGTTCACGAAGATTTGTCAAGGGAAAATTTCCTGATTGAAAACCCTCTCAGCCTCAGCTCCGAAGAAATTCAAATGAGGTAAAAAAAAATTTTGTTTTTTAATTCAAATTAGCTTAAAAGTGTGGCATTAAGCTCATTCCTAAAATGGATTCGCAGCGTTTACAAAATCTTGTTTAAAAAAAAATAAAATTTGTTAAAATTTTTTTGAGAGCTTGTGCTGAAAAATTGTGTTTAAGAATAGCAAAGTCATTTATGCATTGCCTAATTTCTTTTTGGAAAAGTCGTGTTTACTGTTCAAGCCTAGATTTGAAGCGTAGTTGGGGATTTTTCTTTTTGGTTGAAAGAAGCCACGTATTAGCATATGCGGAACAGTTGCTGGAATTTTTGGACCCAAACTATTAAAAGCTTGTCAAAAACGCTTGAGCGTGCTCTTTCGTTGCCAAAAAAAAAGTTTGACAGTTGCATATCCCTATGACTCCATCGCTACTGCGAATTTTCGAGATACGTCGTACCTACTCGTACTGATCTCTACGTGAACTTTTATCTGTTATTTTTTTTGCAGAGGAATTAAAATTGGACGCAGAAAGAAACGGAAAGGAAAACGAACGAGTCCAGGTGGAAGCAAAGGTCGCAGTTCTCCAGGGAATTATCAGGCGTTGCTTCCAGATGACCCCAACCCCACTCCTCAGGCCAGTTCCAGGGTATTGACCCCCAAAAACAACAACAACAGGGGTCAAGGGCTCCTGCACGTGGGTCAGGACAAGCGTCGAGAGAACTACCACTACCGACGCTACTCCGGCTACAACAACGACCGTAAATGTGGTCAACAGCGCAGTTAACTTAGGACTTGTACCTAGTAAAGTAGCCTCTAGTAATTTAAGTAATTTAATTTATGAATTTTTATCCACAATTTATTAACTAATTATTAATTAATTTGGACAAGGAAAGTCCACTACGACAAAGCCCTATTGTAGTAATTTTCCTTGTACTCAAATCGAAGGACACTTTTTTATTTCTATTGTGGTATAGTCAAGGACAACTTTTTTTGCAATTTTTTTTTAATATTATTATTGTAATCTCGAAATGCACTATAACTTTTATAAGCAGAATTTCTAATTTATAGCAATTAATAGCAAAAATCGTTAAGAACTCAAATAAATCTCAACGGAATTTTTTGATGATTTTCCGTAACACGTAAAGATCCGTTACTTTGACCTCATTTGAAGTGAGCAAAAATTAGCCTTTTGTTCTACGATATTTTTCTTTTGTGTGGGTTTTGGGGTGTTGGGTTTTAGGTAGAAATCCGTTAGAATAAATTAGAAAATAGGTGAGACTTCCTGTGTGTTAGGTACCCTTTTTTTTTCGTTGAGTGATCATGTCCCGGATTAATGAATTTTTTAATTAAAGGGGGACAAAAGCTAATGAAGTGATTGTCTTTTTTAATCGTTTAGTCGCACTATTGTTGAGGCTCGTGGCTTTAAATCGCTACTAGTTTCTTGCAAATTGAGGCTGCTTTGAAGTCGCATGAATAGTCGGCCATCACGAACATATTGAATTTGGGGGTAAAATAGAGGAAGATGCAATCTTCGGTGGGGAGCTTCGTGGGCTCGATGTTGCCTACTGGCAAAAAATCAACGAAACTTTGACCTGTTGACACCCAAGTGTAGTTTCCGTCACGCAAAATGTCATTTCCGGCTGTCCAAACAAAGTCTGTCGTGTTCAAATCTGTTCAAACAAAATTTGAATTAATTAGGTCAGTCTTAATTCAAGCTCAAATTAGAGGAATTAACTTGATTTAAACCTACTAGAATTTGCGATGACCCCTTGGAGATGCATCAGTTCAAGATCATCTTCCACTGTTGTCAGGTCAGAACCCTCCAATTTACAATTTACATGAGCTTCCATCCAATTCATCTAAAGTAATTTTAAAGTTAAGTTAACCTTACTTTACAACTACAATTAAGTTTAACTTCAATAATACTTTTCTCAGATAAAACTTTTTTTAATTCAAACTTTTACAGAGTTTATAGTAATAGGTTGAATTTTAGTTATAAAAAGAACTTTCCTTTCAAAATGTTTTTAACGGGTTTTCAAAATAACCCTTATTTCTGAAGGAGAAAAGCCGATTGACCAAAAAAAATGTATCGAGTTACCAATCATGACCGTTGGTTAGTAGTCTTTTGTCTGTTAGATTTCATTGTGAACGTCTTAAAATCGTTTTCAAAATCTAAAATTCGTTTTTCAAAATCTCAAAATCGTGAATGCAATATAGGGATTCCTTACCTTGTCTTCAAAGACAGTGTATACAATTTGAAAAACTGTTCCAGAATTTGGCGGTTGCGTCGGAGGAGGCACAGTTGTGACCACCGTTGACCCAGGCGTCGCAACCGGACCGTCATGCAGCCCACAAACGTATTTGGCCACTTGACACGAAAACTGGAGAAAGACACTTTTCCAGTAGATTTTATACAGCGCAATATATGGTTTAAGTGGAATTAGTACTTTCCCCGCCGCTTTCTCTCCATTTCGAATTTTTGGACTCACGGCATTGGAATTAAGATTGAAAATTAAAGTGAAGAGCAGAGCTAGGAAAGCTTTAAATTGCAATCTCTTCATTGCACTACTCTACAATTTATATTATCGCTTTTTATTATTTTGAAATTTTTTTTTGAAATTTATGCAAAAAAATTATTTTGAACGGGTTTGAAATTTTGATGAGCTTGATACTGATGATTTTGAAGGACTGAATTGCTCCGATCAATTTTCCCTTTATTTTCACCTCTAATTCGGGTCACAATTTCTGGGAAATTAGTCAATTAGGTGTTTGGTGAGCATCAAAATTTTGATTGGGCGCAAGAACCCACGCTTCTAATTACTTCTGTCTCGTTATAGTTTGAGGCAATTTCACCATCAATGTTTTTACAAAGGCCCTGGACGACAAAGGCCTCAAAATAAAATCTCAATAACCAATCGAGCTGAAACAATTCATGATCGCAGAGCATCTCAATATTTACCTGTGTTCTGCAATCAACATTTCGATTGTTTTCGATGTTAAATTGAACTTGCTTGGACTCTACCTTCCATTTTTAGAATGCATTCTTTCATAAACTGATGATAATTAAAAGTATTTAATTCGCATTTATTTTGTAATCAATCAACTTGCAACTCATGCAAGAAAAAACTACTCGAATCGCGATAGAAAAAAAGGAACATATCTGCTTCCCGACCGACAATTAAAAATCAATTAATTAACTTAAAGTGAAATTAATGCAATAATTTGGATACTTAAAATTAGGAATTTTAACATTGGACGGTAATTTTCGCTCTTGTGCCCAAAAACGAATCAGTTTAGTGGTACTGCTGAAAAATTGTCTCTATGCGTTGGTTGTGGTGTGTGTACCGAAAGTTCAGAAATTGGGCGTGAGTCTAAAAAAAACAGTAAAATTTTAAAAAATCACTTAAAAATTCTATGCTTTTTATTTTAAACTTATGAAAAGTTACCTAGTAATTGCTCTAATTCATCCTCGGCGTAGCAATAAGTGAAAGCACCACCAGTTCCGTTCAGAATCCGTACAAGACTTGGCTTGACCCTCCACAAAACCAGTGTTTGATATCTCTTGGCGAACGCTTTCACCACGTCGCGAATACCTTGGGCTGCTGTAAAATCGGCAAATTGAATGTGAATGCAGTCGATGACGACGGGTGTTATATTGCTTCCCCAAGCACTCGACGACTTGGTAATGACATAGCGAATGTACTCGACAGAAGGAAAGGTCAAGCTCCTGTCGAGTTCTACCAGGATAAACTCCGTTTGCTTTGCCGTCTAGAAAAATCCAGTTTTTTTAAATTTAAAATATAAAAAAAAACTGAACAAATGATTTAGAAATCGGACTTACAAAGCCCTTTTTGACTTTCACTCCCGGCCGAGCCGCATAATAGAGGAGGTAAGTGACGCTAATTAGAAAGCCACACATCATCCCAAATTCAAGACCAATTAGAAGGGCAATGAAGAAGGTTAGGATCATCGGGATGAAATCCATTTCTAAACAAAATAGTGTAGAAATAGAAATTTTTTGAATCGTTTGGGGTATTTTTAAAACAAACGTTTTTTTTTTAAACATATCATAAAGGTCATAACTAATGGTGCAATTAGTGTAGATTATTTTTCGATTCGTGCTTGACCTATTTCATTGAAATGGCGATTGGTTGGTTGGCAAAAGTTAGCATGATGTTAAACTATGAATAATTCAAAATGCTAATAAGTAAATGGTGGGAATGGTCAAGAAAAATAGCAGTATGCAAACAATTTAGCGGCACGCAATGGCACTGTGTACTTACTTTTGCTTCTGTACATTGGCGCAATCACTTCGTAGTCAATCATGAAAATCACGGCACAAACAATCACGGAAGCGAGGGAGGCTTTGGGTATATTGACAAAGAGAGGTGTCAGAAACTGGAGCGACATGATGACGATAGTTCCGGTAACGATTCCGCCAATGGGTGACTGAGCTCCGGACATGGCGTTGACAGCCGTCCGTGACAGTGACCCTGTCACTGGCATTGAGCTGTAGGAGGTCAAATTGTTTAAAATTCCAAATTGATTTAAAAACGTTTTTTTTACCTCACGAAACTCCCAAGAATATTGCTGACTCCAATTGAAATCATTTCTTGATTTGGGTCCAGCACCCCTTCGCCAATGAATGCTTTAGCCACGGTGATGTGCTCCATGATGCAAAGGAGCGGTATTACAATTGGTGCACTTCCTGATCGGTTAATTGTTGTGAATTATTTTTTAAATAATTAAGGTTATTTTATTTATGATTAGGATATTTATACTTTCACTTTACCCTCTTCTTGTAAAATGTTGCTGAAGCTGTGCGTGACATTGGTCGATTTGTCCAAAATGTTAAATGGCGGTGGCTGAATGGGTGGTAACCCTGGCTGAATACTAACAACAAAGGAAAGTTACAAGGCAGTTAATTTAAAAGTTAATTTGAAATTTTAATTTGTTAGGCTAAAAAAGCAAATGTTTATTTTCGCTATAACTTACTGTCCAATGGTCTGGAAGGGAATGACTGCAAAGCAAGATGCGACAATTGTGCTGACAATTACGACAATTGCGTTTCGGGAGGTTGAAATGAACCACGCAATTTTATCGATAATTACATGCTCTCCAATTAACAGCTTCACAATTACTTGAAGTTTCTGTAAAAAAAAGAAAGAGTGGAATTTAGTGTTGAAATTGCCTTTTGAATTTAACTTTCACCCAACTTTCTCCAAGCTTACCATGAGGATCAAGAGAGACGTTATGCAAATGACGCTTAAAATGGCGTCCCCTGGTGCGTCTCTTACAAGGTAAGCGTGTTTCACGATTCCTATGATAGTATTAACGAATCCTTCGGCTTTGAACTTATTACCGAGGCCAAGTAGACTTTTTAATTGGGTTGAAATTATGGTAATTGCAGCTGAAAATAGGTCACTTTTAATTTAAAAGAAGTTTAATGAAAGTCTCAATTTTTTGCTAATTATAAAAGTCACCTGCAGATATGAATCCGGCATTTACGGGCGTTGATATAAAATTAACAATAAACCCTGAAATAATATAGTTAGCATTTTAAGAAAAATTGGAAAATGGAAAAATGAAAAGAAAATAGCCAACGGGCATTTTTAATATTCAAAAAAAAATTTAAATCATTACCGAGCTGAAAAAATCCCATGAGAAATGTGACAATTCCATTCAGAAAGCAGAGTAGAACAGCATATTCTTCCGGTTTACCATGTGTATATGTATACGTAATAATTGCGGCAATTGCAGTTGGGCCAATTGTAATCACTTTACTTGATCCGAAGAAGATGTACACAAAGCAACCAACGAAACCTGTAGCATTTGAAATTTCACTTCATTTTATTTTAAATGATTGATTCAAAAATTTGAAAAGTGAATCTTACCCGAGTAGAGGCCATATTGGGGAGGAAGTCCAGCAACAGTAGCATATCTAATAATTTTTTGAATGGTAATTAATATCTAAGAAAAATTGCAACGGAGTTTATCAAGTTTCGATTTTTAGAAATTTTCAAATTTCAGAAAATCAAGTTTTTCGTTTTTACGCTAAGCCCTGAGGTAGAATTGTGAGGCCCACTGTAAGGCCAGCGATCATGTCCGAAATGAATTTGGAGCGATTGTACTCTGGTAGCCAATTGAGTACTGGAAATTTCTTCTCGAGCTGAAAGGGAATGCGAAACTTTTCGAATTCGTTCATATTTTTGGCTCGTCATGTCCTAATCGCTGTCATTGCTGCAGCGTTTTTATTTAAAAATAAGAATCGCTAAGAGCATACCGTCTTCCTTCTAAAAAGGTTTGCTGTAAGTTGACGCAAAAACATGCCCACACTGGATCGCCTACCATCCTCAGCGACGTCCAAGGCTCCATTGGTATTTGCGCCACTATTTTTTGCCAAAATGTCCGTACTGTCAGAGCGAGCGATGGCAGCCAGCGACGCCGTACTGTAGGAGTGAATCAGTTCGGTCTTCATCTTCAATGTCAAAACCACTTAGGCCTTAGGAAATCAGAGGCCTAATTACTTTTAGATTGCACTCTAGAAAACCCTTCCAGGAAGGTAACGGTACTAACGGTGTGCCTTCCTTGTCAAGTAAGACACTGAATCCGCGGCGCATTTACGCTGTTCTCGACCAAGAAAACAATTAGGATCATCCATTTTACATAAAAATTCAAATCTTCTCTCATTACTCATACGATTCCAATTTGCAAAGTTGGAAGTGTTAAAGCGTTGTTGGCGAAACGGCTAAAGGTGAGGTAGTTTTGTGTAAGTCTGATTCAGCCTTGCCAAAATTAGGCAAAGTGCCCGAAAGACTTCATTAAAGGTCCGCAGGAATTCATGTTGGAGCAATTACAACACGCGTGGATTGCTAAACGGCTTCCAGGAGCATAAGCAGTCTGAATAATTAACAAAAGTCATTTAGAAAGACGCATCATGAAGTGCTGCTCAATTTTTGGGATTTTTAAACAAAATTTCATGAGTCAAGAACTTTCAAGAAATTTAATGTGTTGAGTTAACAGGTTTAGCTTAACCGGGATTCACTGTCTGTAGTTAGTAATTAGAAAGTAAAGTTAGTAGCTAAGGCTGGAGACTTTCACTTCCTTTCCCTTACTGCTAACTCTATAAAACTTATTCATTAATTAATTCAATTGTTTAAATTAGTAACTTTAATAATTAATAGTAATTGAATGAATTTAAAATTAATTGCATGGTTTCTCCAGATTCCAGGATTCAAAACATTGTAAATTCTCATTTTTCTGGAGCGAATTGGCTGGATGATTTTTTTTTAGTTTGACTTTTTCAAGTAGGCAGGCAAAAAATGAAATTGGCTAATTAACTAAAAGTATTTTTTAACTTTTACAAGCCGGATAACTCAATTTAAAAATTAATTAAAATAACAAGATCATTTTCAGGTCATTAACATGGCAAAGCAATTTCCAGAAGGGTTCAAATGGGGCGTGGCAAGCTCGGCATATCAAATTGAAGGAGCACATAACACCGACGGTATTGGACGAATTTTTGGGTTGACTATTTGAGCATTTACCGAATTAGATTAATTCTTAATTGCGTAGGTCGCGGTGACAGCATTTGGGACGTATTTTCCCATCAAAAACCTTCCAGAATAGCCGACGGAGGCAATGGAGACATTGCCTGTGACTCCTACAACAAGTACAAGGAAGACGTCAAGCTTATTAAGGGCGTCAACGTAAGGAACGATTTTTTGAACTAACTAATTGATACGTTAATTAATTTTCACCTTGAAGGCAGGAATGTACAGGTTCTCGATTTCCTGGTCTCGAATTCTGCCAGACGGAACCGCGAAGCGAGTAAACGAAGCTGGAATCGACTACTACAATCGCTTGATCGATGAGCTCGTGACCAATGGCATTGAGCCGATGGTTAGCTTACAGAAAACTTGACAAAGCCCTTCAAAATAAAAACCTATTTATCTTAGGTTTTCTAAAAAAAAATACTCAAATTGTATTCATTCAATAGGTCACACTGTTTCATTGGGACACTCCGGCAGCGCTGGAAGGCGACTGGCTCAATGAAGAGACAATTGAGCACTTTGCAGACTACGCAAGAATTTGCTTTGGCAGATTCGGAGATCGTGTTAAGAATTGGATCACTCTGAACGAACCTTATGTTTACAGCGGTAAGTGACATAATTTCGGCGAAATACGTTTGGTAAAGATTGCCTTCCTGCAGTTCTCGGATTCACGGTAGGGGAATTTGCCCCTGGAATCAAGGAACCCATGACATCGGCTTATGTCTGTGGTCACAATATGCTGAAAGCGCATGCGCGAGCGTACAAAATCTACGATCAAGACTTTAGGCACGTTCAACACGGTCGAGTTGGCATTAGCCTTGACAGTGATGGTTTCGTCCCCTTCGACAAGACGTCCAAATTGGACATAGAGGCTGCTGAGAGGTCGTATCAGTTTCAGGTGAGATCATAAATAAGGTTAATTAATTGTTATGTTATAAATAACGCATCTACTCTTTGTTCAGTTGGGTTGGTTTGGGCATCCAATCTTCCATCCTGACGGAGATTACCCTGAAGTGATGAAGGAATTCATCGGAAGGCGGAGCCGAGAGGAAGGTCGAGAAAAGTCGAGGCTGCCCGTACTGGGAAGTGACTGGATAAAGCGAATTAAGGGCTCTGCCGACTTCCTGGGACTTAACAACTATACGTCCAGACTAATCAAGCATGTCAAGAGCCCTATTGACAAAGCGGGACACACGGAGGACCAGGATGTAAAGCACGAGGTCGATCCGTCCTGGACATCGAGCAAAGGGGCCCCGTGGCTCTATTATTGTCCGTAAGTTAATAATAACTAATCAATTGATTGCCTTAATTAATTATTTTTATGAAACATGGCGGTATAAAGCTGGGGCATTCGTCTCTTATTAAATTGGGCTTGGAAGGAGTACAAAGGAATGGAAATAATAATTACCGAAAATGGAGTGGGTTTGTCAGATTGTGGAACCAATGATACGGAGAGGGTGGCGTATTTTCAGTCCTACTTAGAAGAGGTGCACAATGCTATCGTGGAGGACGGGGTCAAGGTCATTGGCTATTGTGCCTGGTCTATAATAGGTAAGAGATACGCTTTCGCTTGTCAAATTTAGCCTAATCCTGAAACTTTCCTGTTTTAGACAACTTTGAGTGGGCAAGTGGATATGTGTAAGTGCTTACCACTAATTTAGAAAAGAATTGAAAATAGATCTAAATTTGCATTAATTAATTGACTGTTTTTTAGACCAAGGTTTGGAATCCATTCCGTTGACTTCAATTCTCCTGGAAGAGAGCGAGTGGCCCGGGATTCTGCAAAGTTCTTGTCCAAAGTTTTTAGTTCAAATTGTTTACCGGATACCGAAAACCGATTGTGACACGGTCTGTGTTTCACTAAATAAATTGACTAAGGATTTATTCTAGAAATGGGATACCTGCTCCGTGCTATTCATGCGTCGCTTTTTGACATACAAGGGAGGACTTTCTTCAAAGATTGTTATGAGCAATTTGACTAAAGTTTCCAAGCTAAATCTAATCTGAAAAAAAAAAAATTAAGTCTGCTATTAATTTTCTAGTGCTATTAACATAATGGAATATAATTCTGTTGACTTACCGGTAATTTAATTGGAAGGATAATTTCTCCGTTTCGATCCACATACTTTGAAGTTCGAATTCTCATAGGTGGGTCACTGGTTGGCAGTACATAGATAATTGGCGAACTTTTAGGGTAGTCTTTGGGTATCCAAATAACAGTTGGTATTTGGTATTCATTGTCTACAAAAATATTACATCGGAAATCAATATTGTAAATTTACAATCACAAATTCATGTTTACGCGTACCTTTAAACTTTATTGGTATTGTTCCCTTTAGCCCCACCAAGGTCAACATCATCCCGTTATTTGTTACTGAAGGGTAATTAGCAGGTAAAATACCAGAGACTTAATCGATAGTAGTAATACCTTACCGTAAACATCTTCACAGGGCATCAAGGTAGACCATTTTTCAAGGACCTGCCACACTTCCGAGCATATTCGCTTTCGTTCAACATACTATGAAACCAATAGCGTTTCAAGTTTACGTATAATTTGCGTAGATTTTACGTATAACTAATTGCATTTTGTCTTGTAATTACCATACCTCACAAGCAGTTAGTGCCGGTAGCAATGAATTCTTCAATATTGTGTCCATTTTTTCTTTTCGTTTGTGTCCTTCGCCATTGACTTCCAGTTTGGAAAGTTCATTAGGGGTTGCCTCCTGCCATCAACACATTTTTACATTAATCGTAAACACACTTCTTGGAATGTCATTGAAAAACTGACCTCAATTACTCTGTCATCCATTGAATGAAGATCGTCCATTCTCTGGAAATTGGGATTAATTCAAGATTCTAAATTCTAATTCAATCCCCATTCCACTTTCATTCAAGTAAAGCTAATCCGAAGATACTTGTTAACTTACCTGTATGACGACTGCTGAAGCACCAGGTTCCGAAAGATGAAGCAGATTACAATTTTCCATGAAGTTAATTAGTTGACAAATTAACTAATTGATTAAGCTTCAATTTCACAAGCAAGGTTATCCAGGTAGAAAGACGCCTCCCCTAAGGACGAGATAAGGAAAGGGTGGAGTCTGAGGGGCTTTTAGTGCAATTCTGGCACTTTAAAGTTTATTTTGATTTGAGTGAAAGTGAGTGTCAACTTAACTTTTAATTAATTAGCTTACCTCCACTTAATGCACTTAAGCAATTATCTTAGATTTTAATTAAGTCCAAATCCAAGCTTTAATTGACTCCACAATCTTCTGAGCTGTTACACTCAGCTCCAGCTGCTTTCCGGAAGTAGGACTTTAACTACTCAACAATGCATTTGGTAATAAACAAGTTATCTGATATTACCGGGTCGGGTGTAAAGTGAATTAACATAAATATTAAGTTATGTATAAAAGATTCGTTAATATTAATGGGAAAACTGGGACATTAATCCACACGAACTAATTAACTACTGATGAGATTTAACTGACTTTAAGTAATCATTAATTAGCAATTTCGAGCTGTAAATGCTGTTGTAAAATAATAACATTCTTATGCTTAATTCAATTATTCAACATGAACTTTCTTTCCGCTTTCCCCATGCTACTTACCCTATGTTTGATCAATGAATTTATTACTGCAGCATCTCATAAACTAGTGGAACTTTAAGCATTTTTTAGGGTGCGTTGCGTATACTTTAATTTATACTGACATATTTTTGCATTTCAGTCGATTAATGTCTTTGGCGTCTGTACTTATGCACAAAATGAACGCTTCTGTTGTCATTTATAACACGTGTTTCATGGGAGGGTCAGAGGTCACCGTAGTATCTCTGGTGGATGAGATAACGCCGGCTTGTTGCGAAGGAGGATTATGAAAAAAACTAAACTAATTATTTGTCTAATTGCAGAAGAATTTTTGCAGACCGTTCCTGCGAGGAGTGTGTGGACCTTCCTATCAGTGTAGTAGAACCTAAAGATACTCAACATGCAAATTTTGATTACCTGTTAATTGCTAATTAACTGAGAGGCGGACCCGAAAATGGATATAGTGCTAAGAAACCAGCGGCGGCTCGACTCGAAGTGGGCCAAGACTGATCTGCAAAAACTGTTGGTGGAAGATGGCCTTAGTTCCTTGTGGAATGAAATGATCAAAGATGGCGAGATTACGGGATCGTTCAGCGATGGATTGCTAAATCCGGCCGGAGTTACGGCCCGCAAAGGTAAGTGTCAATGAAATCGCAGAATAAAATCACCAAATTCTTGCATTTCTATTCTTGCGCTTTTCTATAATGTCTTAGGTGACAATGGCCGTTACTACTGTGGAATGAAAGTGCTGACATGTCCTTGCTGCGACGGAATATGTGGACCCCAAACAGGTTGCAACTGCGTTCCCTGTCAGCGATTGGAGAGGGACGAGGATGCTCTCGAGTTCCCTCAACCCATTGTCACCGTGTCTTCGGCGCTCATGTACCAGAGCTGGACGTGGGGTCGCAAGCCGAGTTCTATCGAATTGGAGGAATGCCTCGATGCACTTGTTAAGGAACAGAAGATATCTAGCGTGGACCATTTCAGTAACTCCCTGTTTGCCATTCATCTTTGGATGAGACTCATTATCCAGTACCGATACTTTCTTGCCTCTTCAACCATGACATCCCATAGAGTACCAAGGCCGCTCAATATTTCTAGTCATTCCAAATCTAGTCTGATGGGAAGTGAAATGAAGATGAGGTACGTTTTGATCGATGTTTCAATTTCAGTTTGGTTCAAAATCAACTTTAATTTAATTCTAATTAAAATTAAAATTCTAGTACCAGTTCACTACAAGGTCCGAAGTTACCAGCAAACTTAGGAAGTTTTGGCTTGGCTCAAGTCGGTTCTAAAGCTGCTCTCAATTTTGCCTTCGCGTTTTTACGACGTGCTTGGCGATCCGGTATATTTAAAATCAATTTCATGAATTATCATCAATGACTCAATTGATTTAATTTAATTAGTTAGGTTAAATACTATTTTGAAACATTTAATTTGCAGGTGAAGACACGGATCTGTGTACTGATTTACTACAAGAGGCCTTAGGTGCTTTAAGGTTGCTTCCCGAGGCGTCCCTTTTTCCAGAACACAGTCTCTCTCCAATCTGGATTGAAGTAATGGAAAAGTCTGAAAAATTTATTCGATCCGTTGCAATGGGGTAAAGCAATCACTACCAGCCTTTACATTAATTTTTTTGCCATTTCCATCTTGAAAAACATTTCGATTAAGATTGACCAAAAATTTTTCAAGAGTTTTGTTAACTTGACCTTAACTTTTATGAACTGTTTTTAGTAATATTTGTGGAGAAGGCGACTCTAGCGTTCCACTCATAGACCAGCAATTGGCAATTTGTCTTTTGCTTGAAATCGCTATACAAAGAGGAAAACTCTGTACAATGTTGGACTGTGTTTTACTTCTACTGGAGATTTGGGAGAACAAGGAAAGCTCGCCACTGATCCCAGGAACTTCGAACAGAGTTTGCCGAACCCCCACTGCACCCCTAGTTCCAAGCCTTCGTCGCCTCAATGAAATTTCAACCGAAGTAGATACTCAAGATAACTCAATTTCTACCATTAGTTATTTACGATACAACGAACTCCCGGCGAGTGAAACTTCCCTTGTGGACTTGAAGCGATGTGCAGTGACTATTATGTGCCATTTGGATCGACTAGCCTTTCCCCACAATCCCCCTCCTTCATATCGTGATTTTACAGAGAATGCAGTTGGGCAGGAAGTGCTGGCGATGGGAGCCCTTGGATGGGGACTTGGTGGGACAGTGGGACCACAGATCTGTGATATTTTGGGAGAATTAGGAGTCAAGTCTATCGCATGCGCTGAGAAAGTACTCCTCATTCTCAGCCATGATGGAAAGGTATACAGCTTGTACTACAGCTCGGATGCGCAGGTAAGGGACCATTTTTTAAACTTATTTTATGAGGTTGTCCTCCGATAATCAAATTCTAAAAAAAAATAGTTTCCACAACTCATTGAAGGATTCGGAGATAAATTCATCACTAAAATAGCCGCATATCATTTGGGACAACACTTTCTTGCCTTGTCTTCGGATGGATTAGGTAGAAAAAGTAAAATGCATTTTTAAATTAGCAAAAAAAAAATTGTTTTTTCATTTTAGTTTTTAGCTGGGGCGTCGGAGGAGGCGGTCGACTCGGTAAATATTTGTAATTTTTCTGTACAGTAATTAAAAATACTTTTATACATTTATTTAAATTAATTGTATTTCCTACCGTAGTCTCAGCACTTCGAAGTGAGTACTTAATTATGCGTACGTAATAGGAATTAAGTCAAATGCAAATCATGAATAACTTTCAGTGCACAAAATTGTTGACGTTGCACTTGGTTAAATTAATTGTAAAATGCGTAGGTCACAATGACACAAATTCTAGGGATGAGCCGACAGTAATAGAGTACCTTACAGGGAAACATGTGCGTCATATCGCGTGTGGTAGCACTTACAGGTCCGAAATTATATTTGAACGCTGTCGAAGTCTCAATGTCTGAGTTAAATTTCTCCGATTATTAATTCAATGCTGTTTGGTAATGTTAACTTTGAATCACAACAGCGCTGCACTAACGGAATCAGGGACTCTGTTTACCTTTGGCAGAGGCAGCTATGGTAAATTAGGTCTCGGTGATGGAGAAGATCAACTTATTTCCTACCGTAGTCTCAGCACTTCGAAGTGAGTACTTAATTATGCGTACGTAATAGGAATTAAGTCAAATGCAAATCATGAATAACTTTCAGTGCACAAAATTGTTGACGTTGCACTTGGCTCCGGAGACTGTCATACGCTTTGCGTCACTAGCGCTGGACAAGTTTGGTCTTTTGGTGATGGCGGTATGATTTTTTTGATGATACAAAATAATAAACAGTTTGACCACCAAACCAATTAAAATTTTCGGTGTATAATCTTGTCGATCATAATAATTTTACAAGCACAATTTTTTTTTTTTTACAGATTTTGGCAAACTTGGAAGAGGCGGTAGCGACAGCAGCAAACTTCCGAAGCTCGTGGACAAGTTAGAAGGGGTTGAAATCAAGCGAGTTTACTGCGGAAACCAATTCAGCGTCGCACTCTCTAAGAACGGAGAAGTATTTAGCTGGGGAAGAGGCTGTGAATTTCGTCTCGGACATGGAACGGAAGAACACTCGCGATATCCCCGAAAGTTGGAAGGTCTATCGGGGAAAGTCGTGAAACAATTGGCAGTTTCACAGTTTTTTACATTAGCGCTGACGGAAGACTCGGAGATATACGGATGGGGACGAAACGAAGGCGGAAGCCTGGGAGACTTGTCTGGAAATTTTCTACCGCAACCGACACTGCTTCATTCTCTGAAAGGCCGGTCAATTGTAGGCATTGCCGTTGGCCAGGGACAGGTTAGCTAACCAGCGAACCCTTGAAGTGTAACACTTTTCTTTTATCATGTACATTATATGCTTCATACAGACGTTCATGTGGAGTTCAAATAGTCGCTGGAAGGTGGATGGACAAATTCGTTTTGTAGTAGATGTGAGGCGGGAGACGCTGGAAAAGTTGGAAAAGCTTCTGGCTGCACATCATTTTGCATTGAATTCGAACCGCCCCCTTCCACAAGACAAGGAATGTCTTATAGTGTCTGCACTGAATCTCTTAAAATTGCAAGTAAATGAAATAATTGAGTCTTCTAAAACTAACCTTATATTTATAAACGGATGACTGCATATTGAATCTAAAATACTTTCTTCATGTTTTACAGTTTTATTCAGTTTTGAGCAATACTTGGGACTTAGAGTCTTTGGGCTTGAGTGCAGGTCACGACTTACTAACGAACTTGAGGGAGAGAATCGTTTCGTTTGCAAGTGAATCTGGAGTTCCTAACTCAATTCAATTAGCAGCTCAAACGACACTGAAAATGGGCTGGAGCATCCTACTTCCAACTACGGAAGAGAGAGCGAGAGCACTTTCTACGCTTTTGGTATCTCCTTTTACTGGTAAATAGTTTTACGCCTGACAAAATTAGATTTAATCATCAGTAATTAATAATTTAATTATTCCGAATTTGGTTAAAGCTGGGAAACGCTTCATGGTTGATCTTCTGACTTCAAGTTTAATGGATGATGAACAATTGGGAGCGGCTCTGGAAAGTGCTATTGTGGAAGAGAGTGACAACATTCGCTTGCGGAGGGCGTATCCAGTGCCGGGGGAGGAGTCTGCCGAAGTAATTGCGCACGAGAATCTAATTAGTGATGAAGCAATACAGGAACTACAAACGAAGAGGGAGGAGCAAGAGCGCGAGACTGAGAAACGCTTCGAACTTGGAAATGGTTCCAGTGCTAGTTCTCCAAATCACGTGATTCCATTGCTTAATCTTGTGAAGCAATTACTCAAGACGGGGAGCGCTGCTACCTTGAGCAGACTCAATGCACTTCCAAATCCTACACAATACTCGACAACAACAGATAACCTTCAAACAACGCATGACATATCAGCAGAGGCATCTTTGTTGAAGATGGACCGTTCCAGCCCAAGCATTCTTCTACTACTCAAATTTCAGCGATTACTGTTTAGCCGTATTTTGATGAAACAAAACGATATAAGATACTCAATATGTTCGGAATACTGTTGTAAGTTTGAAGGTGTTTTTTATTTCAAGGATGAAGAATGCAACATGACCTTTTTCTTATAGGTGAAGAAATGGAAGCTTTGGAATCAATTCTGTGGAATTATGTCTCCAATGTACTGTCCCATGCCATTGAGACGCTGTCGCTTGCAACCCAAGTGGGGAATGCTTCACCTCGTTCATATATCGCGGTTGCTTTAATTATCAATGAGAATATCACGGGTAAGCGCTGAATGACCAGGACAATTTTGTACAATCTTATGTTGTGTACTTGTTATTTATGTATGCAGAAATTTCATATTTATTTTACACTGTTTCTTGTATTCAGGAATATTGATCCCAGAACTGATGACATCATTGCTTTTATTAACTGGAGGCGCTGATGGAATTTCTAAAATATGTCAGCGCACAAGAACTGGAAGAGGAAGTTCTCAAAAGTATTGCAGCGATGTGGGACTCGCCCTGATTCGACGCTGCGTAGCAATTAGCACCTTTCGGGATTTTTTGGACACGGTCAATCGCTTCAATAGGTTAGGTTCCGGATGGGATCGGGAAGACGCTGAATCGCTGAGCTGGCCTGGAGTCGTAGGTAGTACGTCACTTTTTAAATATTTTTTTAAAAAATTAGCCTGGTCAACAATCTTTTTTCACTTCAGTACCATCACAAGGAAAAGAAGCCGAAGCTTGTGAACGGCCTTCCAGCATAACAAAATGGGATTTTCGAAATCACAACGCTAGTGGAGGGCTGTGGATTATAATTAAAGGAAAGGTGTATGATGTCCAGGAATTCAGGTAAACTTTTTTTTTAATTATTTTGAATGTTTTAAAAATAGATTTTGAATATTTCAAATTATTGACTTAAAATTTTGAAAATGATCATAAGGAATTATGTTCTTCTTTTATAAAATTCTTGGTAATGATTACCTCTCTGATTTTTTATAATTAGCGGGGAAGCCCCATGTGGTATAGACCTGCTGCAGGCACACGCTGATTGTGATGCTACCAGCGCCTTTCTTGCAGCGAATCATTCTGACCGAGCCCTACAAATGCTGTCGCGGTTTTATGTTGGTGATTACTTGGACTTGGATTCTGAACTTCCGGAAACTGTCGACTCGAATACGTTTTCGTCACCACTGATTGAGACTCAGCGTTATTTGGCACTGTTCTTGGGTCTGCATGCGCATGCGCTAACACTAGGAGTTCCTCAGCAACCGATTGAAGCGACGTACAAAAACTTACTGGAGTCTTCCTTCTTCCAAGGTGGCCTGGAACCTAGAGCACTACTTCCTGCACTAATGGAGTGGAACGAAAAGTGGGAGGAGCCAAAAACAGCGAAACGTTGCCTTCAAACTGGAAACGTGACAGTTTCAACAACGCTGAAACAAGAAGTTTCCAGGTTTTACGTCTTCTTCCTTTTACATGATGTCAATGTAAGTGGAGAGGAGCAGCATATGTTCTGGAAAATAGCAAATGGTTAATTTAGGTTGAAATAAAACTATCTTTTTAGGAACCTTCTGTAAGAACATTTCTCACCATGTTGGAGTGTCACGCGAAGCGCAACCGCCTCTTGACGAACGAAGATTTTCAATTTGATCATCCAATCGAGCGACTTGGACGCTGCTTACTGATTGCACTGCTCAAGCACCTGAATCTCCTGGAATTGGTCTATAATATTTTGGAGCGAGGTTGGATTCAGTTTTTTAAGAATTCACGTCAACATTTGAATTAAAAGTTTAAAGTTGATTTGTTTTTTAATAAGCATTAATTGATCATTTTTTGAATTTCTTTAGAAATGGATGGAAACGGACCAACTGGTTTCCCAAGACTAATTAGCCAGATCCTGGTACATGTAAATCAGACCAAATGGAATCTAGTCAAAATCAAGCAAGAGCAAGGAAAGTCCTACAAAGAAGTGTGTTCTCCAGCGATCGAGCGCTGTAAGTTCCTTATCCAGGAAGTTCGACCCGTAGACTCGACTGAGTGTCGTTTTCTACGGAGTCAGCGCTATCTTTTTGGAGAAAATCGCTGGAGAACTGCCTTAAGGAGGATTGTTAAGGATATTCGACAGGCCAAGCATGCGTTGAAGCAGAGTTCTCGTCCAGAAGACATTGTCAACTCGAATATACAGGTTAAATTAACTTAAAAAATTAATATAATTTTAATAAGTAATTAACAAGACATAACCTTACAAATTAAATTATTGTTCGCCAGAACTCGGATAGTCGCCTTTGCAACGGAGACGACTTTCTACGAATTCCTGGAATTTCAGCCTGTCATCCACAATCCAAAGACATCGTTACTCATAATAAGTTTGAAGGCATTGTCCCACCTAGAGTTCCATCTTACTCACATAATCATCCCAATTTAGAAGAAGTTAAGCTTAGGTGCAACGAATTGAGTAATTTTGTAATTTCACAAAGTTTTGGAGACACTGACGATAGTTTCGACGTAAATTATATTCGGGAAGTGCTAGAAATTCAGGTAAAGTTGTATTTCTCTATTGATTAGTCTTGAATTTGTTGAATTGAAATGTATTTGAATAATTTTTAGAATAAACGAGCAGATTGCAGGCTCGAAGGGCTGGAATTGGTTTTGGAGCTTTTGAAAAATGAAGAGTTAGTTCCCTCTACTAAGTACCTGATGATGAGTGGCTGGCAAGGGATCATCTACCATGGACTTTCAAGAAACGGAAGTTTGGGGAAAATTACGGAAAATATTGAGCAGGCGTCACCGTATTATAAAGCAAAAGTCAACCTGGCGCATGTGGAGTTGCTGCAGTGGGCCCTTGCTGATCTCAAACTAATTGCACTGGAAGCGAGGAGCAACTCAGACAGCCGAATACGACGGAGCATTCGTTCAAAAGAAAATCTTAATAACCGTGATCGTATGAGCTTGGGAACGCTCGCCTCGTCACGTTTTATTTTGAGTTTCATTTCGATTCTGTCACAAAACCTTGAAGGGCGAGTACTCAGGTAATTTCAAAAAATTCCAAATTCAGCGGTATTGGGGCAATTTTTAACTTTTTTGTAAATTCAATTCAGCCTCCTTTTTTCTTCTGGTATTTTATCTACTGTCCAAACACTGTTCTCCTGTGTCGGATCAAGTGGTCCGCAACCAGCGGATCCGAAGTCCAAGATCCCTTCGCTGAGTGTCGTCTACGAAGAAATGATTCTTAGGAGCAAACCACAGCCAGCACCGTTGACGGGTCCGGAAATGGCTGTGTACATGAAGGTGGGAACGCGCGTTGTTCGCGGAGTGGATTGGAAGTGGGAAGATCAGGTAAATGGAATTTAATAGTTAAGTTAATTGACAGTTATTTAGTTAAGCTAATTGTGTGCTAATTGGTAATTGCTTAGGATGGTAGCCCACCTGGAGAAGGACGTGTGGTCACTGAGCTGGGTAACGATGGTTGGGTTAGAGTCCAATGGGAAAATGGCCAAACCAACTCGTATCGAATGGGAAAGGAAGGGAAGTATGATCTCAAATTGGCTGATCCGCCGCTTCTACCACAAAACGATTCTGATATGGAAAGCTTAGTCGAGGATGAAGGTTAATTGATTTTATTTAATTATTCAATTATATAATTATTTAACTGTAATTTTAAATGCGATAGGGCTCTATGACGGAAACTCAGCTGGAAAGCACCCTACCGGACTCATTCGGCACAGTTGTCTTCAGCTCATGAGGATGTTTGCAGTATCGGTTGGACTGCATTCTGATTTCATGCAAGATTCAGCTCTGCGCTCCTTTGCAGGATTGTTGAGAGAAATCGTTCGGGTAAATTAATTGATAACAAGAAATGATTTATTGAAGGAGTTGGAATTATTAAATTAGTTATTATTGACTTTCTCAGATGGGATCCACCGTTGGGTACGAACTGAGGCAAACGGAGAAGGAGTTTCTCTGTTGCGAGCAATACGAGGAGTGGGCCACCTTGGGATTCATCCGTGGAATCACGGTGTCACTGAAAATTTGCGAGTTCCTCTCGTCGCCGCTCTGGATCTCTCTCTGTTTGGACCTCATTGACAAGTCCTTGGAATTTAAAGTGAACTTGTCAACACAGGTTCTGGTTCTTCGGATTCTAGGGGCTGTTCTGCCATTTGCAAATAATTTAAACGCCTTTGAAAAAGCGGCGGTGGTTGAGCGCCTTGGAAGAATCATTGGTTTACGAGCGTTGATGCAATGCAAGGATCCTTCGATTGAAAATCAAGGTACATTATTTGCCAAATGTAGAAATGCATTCCTTTCAGATTATCAATTCGTACCATTACAAGGTACCATTGGTACAACACTGTTGTAGATTTTGTGCCAGTTTCCAATTTTAATGAAAGTTTAATTTAATTGTACAGATTTTTTGGCCCATCAGACAGAATTCGTTCGACTGACGCTCCCGCTCTCAGCGTCTCACTCCAGCACCGTGATCGAAGAGTGTATCAGCCTTATTCGTAATACTCATCGCCTTCGCGAATGGCACGGTATTGTCAACGCCTTTCTCCAATCCTACCTGAGTACTTTCAAGTCATGGCACAGAGCGCTTCCTGAGGGAAGAAATGCTGACAGAGATACGGCCGTCGCAGCATCGCTGGCCGTAGTTGGTGGCTATGACTCCAGGGTTCGAATAGGTGGAGAAGTCCTGATTCGTTTAGTAAACGGTACAAAACGTGCTAGTCAAAACCGAGCATTGTAGGTAATTTAATTGTAAAAACTTACCTATTTTAGACGATGAAATTGCTGGAGGCGAGAGAGGGACACTGTGCCGAATTAGTCCGAGCGGTAGAACATACATCCAGGATGAATTCGGAACGGTTCGTAGAACGGCGCTCTGGAACTTTATCACAGATGAACAGGAACCGTTCGACCTCCGTCTCCTCTCCGACTCTGCCTATGTCCTTCAAATGTGGGTCGATCTCTTTTCTGTAGCAGTTACGAAGGTCAAGGTGCGAGATTTGACCCAACGAAGTGGTATGCGCCTAATAAAACTCTTTTTTTTTTCAAAATCGTGAACTATTTTTAATTTGCCGAATGCATTTTTTTTATTTTTAAGGAAATTCAGTGAACAGTCAACTTTTAAAGGAACAGCAACTACTTTTGCTCGTCTTGAAATCCATCCGAATTGTATTCAGGACGCAAGGGCTTCTCAAGCGAATACTTAAACAGGTATGAAAGCTTGCTTCTTTTTTTTAAATAGTTTCATTTAAAAATAAACAATATAAAGTTAAACTTATTATTCTTACTCCAGGTTTGGGTCAATGCTGAAGAAGCTGGAGAAGATGCTGCGGATGGACAAAATGTGGAATTGTTAATTGAAAAGTTTCTTGTAAGGGCAACCCAACCTTGTTCGCTGAAACCGATATTTTCTATGAAGGAACTTGAGGTATTTATTCAAAACGGCTATTTTGTTGTTTTAAAAAAAATTGTTGCCGTACAGTTGACACTTGCTCTATTTTTTTAACTACTAGGAAAGTGCAATTGCCATAAGTCAGCAATTGGGAGCAAACGTGCGAAGCGTTCCCAAAGTGGAACAGATTGACAATGAGGAAGAAGCGATTGATGAAAAAGAAGACACTGACGGTCCTATGCCTTCGGAGCTGATGGGTCGGCGAGGAAGTAAGTTTGCAGCCAAGCGGCGCAGTTTCAAGGAAGAGCCAAATCATGTGGTGAAGCAGCTCGTCGAAATGGGGTTTGACCGTCGAGTGGTAGAAAAAGCCGTTGGGATTCTGTGCCGCGGTGGTGATGTGTCTCCGAGTCCAGAAACCCTTGTTGGTTGGCTCTTAGAACAGAATTTAAATTCGCTTACAACATCTTCCGAAGATTCAGAGAGCCTTCACGTCGATTTGGAAGAAGAAGATGAAGGAGATGGAAGTAGTGGAGATGAAGAAATTGGAGCGGATGAAGATTATGTTACTCATTTGGGTATTCAAAATTATACAAAATTTCATGATTTTTTAATTTTAAAATTTTTGAAATTTTCCAAGGCATTGTCTGTGATGGGTGTCAAACTTGTCCCATAACTGGACCTCGATTCAAGTGCCGAGTCTGTCCAAACTTCGACTACTGTCAAAGTTGCTTCTTCAGTGGCAAGGACCATGCTCACACTTTCTTTCGCATGAATGAGCCTGGATTTCCACTGATTTACGCTGGAAAGCCCGAGAAGGGGCGGACCGTTGGCCGAGACCGCGGTGTTCTGAAGGAGTGGGCTCAGTGTGTAAAGACCTTCTCTGTCTCTTCTTTCGAGTCTTGGGCCGGTCGTCTATTGGATGGAAATCCCGGAACCTATTGGCAGAGCTGTGGGACGCAGGGGAAGCACTGGATTCTTTTGGAAATGCAGTCAGGCGTCGTCGTGAGGGAGCTCAAACTACTTGTCAATCCAGCCGACGGAAGTTACGTCCCGTCGAAAATCTTAATTGCTGGAGGGCAAACGCCTGGATCTGTTTCAAAGGAGCTAAGTGTCACGATTGTGCCTCTCAATGGAACCTGGGTCACTCTCCTGTCCGATGTCAAGGAGTACTACAAGTATGTCCAAGTGACAGTGCTCCAGTGCCGCAACGGTGGGATCGACTGTCGACTCCACGGTCTCTCGATAGCGGGTCGGATTCAGTCGGAACTAGACTTTGGCACTCCGGTCTCGTTTCTCGCTTCCGACGGCGAGGACGTAGAAACGGAAGAGTCGGGCTGGGGTCGGTCGAGTTCTGGCGGAAGGCGAGTGGAGCGACTGCGCGGGAGGGGGCAAGGAGCTGTGAAGTGTTACGCTTGGGTTCGTTTTTAATTATTAAAATTTTAATTAATAAAGGTAATTAGTTAAAAAGTTAATTAATTACCGCAATTCAACTTTAGGGTTTGAATGACAAGAACCAACTGGGTGGTGTCAAGGGTGCGAAAGTGAAGTCCCCTCTACTTTGCGAAAGTATTTCCGCTCTGAGACCGGTTCAAATTTCCGGTGGCACAAAGTCCTTATTCATCGTCTCGCATGACGGAAAGGTCTACGCATGTGGTGAAAACGGAAGTGGGAATTTGGGACTGGGTCACAGTAACCCGGTGGGTCAGCCGCAACAGATACTTTCTCTTTCGTCATACGTGATTCGTAAAGTAGTTTCGCAGCATTTCCATTCACTAGCACTCACGGTAGATGGGAAAGGTTAGTTGAATCGATAACTATTTTTCAGAAGTTTTAATTAATTTTCTACTCACAGTATTCTTTCTTTAGTTTTGTCTTGGGGTACAAATGAAAATGGCCAACTCGGACATGGAAACAGGCAAGCTTACGATCGTCCCAAGTTAATAGAGGCGCTGAAGTCGAAGCGTATAAGGGATGTAGCTGTTGGTTCGGCCCACTCGGCAGCTATTACTTCGAATGGAGAACTGTACACGTGGGGTCAAGGTATGTCGCTCCCTAAATTATGATTTTTGTATTTGATTTTAAACTTAAAGGAAATAATTCGAAGGTGAGTACGGACGTCTGGGTACTGGTGACACGGTGACGGAAACACGACCGAAACTTGTCAAAGCGCTGGAAGGGAAACGCGTAATACATGTAGCCCTTGGGTCGAGGGACGCTCAGACGCTGTGTGTCACTGAGGACGTTGGCATTTTGGAATGTTGGAGCTGGGGAGATGGGGACTTTGGAAAACTGGGCAGAGGTGGCTGCGATGGATCGTCTGTGCCGCTGAACATTGAGCGTCTCAATGGATGCAAGGTTATCGAAGTGCACTGTGGAGCACAGTTCTCGTTGGCGCTAACCAAGCAGGGTCACGTTTATACTTGGGGAAAAGTAACTAAATGCTATTATCTAACATTTTAATTAACTAATTAATTAACTTATTTTTAACTAATTTTCAATTAGGGGGACTATTTTCGTTTGGGACACAACACCGACCAGCACTTTCGAAAACCTGCTCTCGTTGAAGCGTTGAAAGGGAAAAGAGTCGTTTCGGTAGCAGTCGGAGCTCTTCACTGCCTCGCTGTGACAGACAAAGGGGAAGTTTGGGCTTGGGGGTAAGTTGCATTTATAATTTTAATACCAAAGCCATTTGGATTAAGTGCCTAGTTAATTAATGTTTATAATATTTCAATAGAGATTCGGATCAAGGACAACAAGGAAATGGTACCACAACAGTGAACAAGAAACCAACTCTTGTGCAGGGTCTAGAGCACGTCAAAATAGCAAAGGTTGCTTGTGGAAGTTCTCATTCAATTGCCTGGACGAGTCCGGAAGTCTCGACCCTGCGTGTTAGCGACACGGTTTTGTTCCCAGTGGCACGTGACCCCCTTGGAGCGTTTAGTAAGCACTGTTTACGGTTTACAATCATTAGACTTCACTTTTGTTTAATTTCCCAAAATTGTTCTTAGGTTACCTGAACATTCCGGTTGACGATGAGGAGGATGAGACTGAATCTGGAGAGGCGGGATCTGGTGGACAGAGTGTCAATGTCTTCAGTGGCCCATCCTCGGACGAAAGTCAGGGACCGAGTCCGGCCATTGGAGCGATTCCAGACCGCGGCGGCTTCAAACAGCAGAAGTCAAGTGGAGAACCAAAACGACCGTCACTGGCCAAAATGGTTCTAGCTCTGGACTCTGTTTCTGCTCAGCAAAGAGCTCTTCAACAGATTCTGAACACGATTCAAATTTTGTGTGCAAGGGAAGCGATTGTCACGGCGCTGCTTCCAGCGGACTCGCTTCCGCTGGATACTCGGGAAGATGACGTGGTGAAATCTCTGTGGCGAGACACGACGGAGTCCATGGACACGTCAATCCTCTCTCCCTCCAGTATTATTTTCTCAATGGAAGACTCCATTAAGGAGGATATTTCTGGTCAGGGCGGAGGAGAAGGGCCAGCGTCTCAGGTAAACTTATTTTTCAAATGCTAATTAGGTATTATGATTAATTAATTAATGTTAATGTTCTTAGAACGAGGACATTAGTACAAATGCAGACTGGAAGCGACACACGTCTTCTAGCCTTCCAGCCTCATCTCCTGGAGAAAGTCTTTCATCCCGCCTTAGCAATAGTATTGCACTCATTCTTGAAGGGGTTTCTTCTGATACACAGGCAATGGTAAAAACATAAGCATAATTTGAAAATTTCCGAAAAAGTGAACTAGGCTAAATTGAAACAAAAACATTGTGCATAATTGTGATTTTAGTTATGGAAAGGCAGTAGCGAAGAAGTGTCCGGAGGCGTTTCAACAGAATTTCGAGATTTCTCTCAATTATTTTCACAGGACCATGTCACATTGCTCGTGGATTTGCTGAAGTTAGGTGTCGCTGGAAGGGCTGGTCCACATGCCAGGGCTGGAATCACTGGAATGTTACTTTGTGAGCTGAAATTTCTAAAGTCTTCACAATAGTTAACAATAATTTAATTTAATTTTGAACGCTGCAGCGCTGAGTGATCGTCAATCATCCCTTGCGGAAATGCTGCTGGAACTTTGTGTCACTGAAATTGAAGACGTGGCCGTTGATGAAGACACTCTTCGATCCCTTCCGCCCTCGGTGATCCAAGAGAGTCCACACCCCTACAACGACAACTGCTTCCTAACTGGCAAAGTCAATATTCCTGGTACGTCAATTTCAAATCCAGAAAACATTAAACTATATAAATCAAAAATCTATATGCATTACTAAATAATCGAAATTTATTTTAAAGTTAAGTTTTTAAGTTTTTTTTTTTAATTTATCTTTTGTGAATGCTTTTAAAGTCTGTTATTTTAAAATGTTTCAATTGCAGGCGCAGAGGAATTGTGGGTTGAATTCGATCCACAGTGCAGCACCGAGCGGCGGCACGACCCACTTTGCATTATGGACGGAACTGGGCGTGTCGTTGGAGTTCGATCGGGAAGAGAAGCTTGTGATTGGGAGTCTGACATTCGAGTGGGCGGAGAAGACTTACTCTGGAAATTCACGAGTGACTCTTCTGTCAATGGGTGGGGTTTCCGGTTCAAAGTGCATGCAATCATGCCACTGGCTGGCCCTGAAGGGCGCTCCACTGACAGACGAATTCTGTCAAGGCCCTCAATGGACGTCGTAATTTCGCTGCTAGATCGAGACCTGATAAGCAAAGCAACAACGGCGAAGCAAAGGGGCCTCCTCCTCCGATTAGCCTCGGCACTTGCTTCTGCAGCGCAAGTTTCAAATCTCAGTTCGAATCAAAGGATGTGGGCACTTCAAAAGCTTAGAAAAGTAATTCGATATCTGTCCCTGGAAGAGTCGGTGTATTCATCCTTTGGTGAACCACCTCCTCCATTCTTCACGATTTGTAAAGGACTTACAAATTTACCAGACCTACTGCTGCGACAGTATGAATACGAGGAACCGATTCTGCGCACTGGAAAGCATCTCATGTTCAGTCCCTTTCTCAAGGTATTTGTTTGACAACAATTTGTTTTCTACAATTATTTAGCTTCGACATACTATTTTCCATTAGAAGCAACGCAAGTTACATAAAGGTCGATTTGCTTTAGAGATGCGATTGATTACAAATAATTTGCGAAAATATTGTCGAGTTATCAGAGTCTTACTTTTCAAGCTTTAAGTACAAGATTTATGCCACTCGTACACTGCACTGAAATATTCATAATATTTTGATTAGCTTATACACAAATTTTTACATATTTAATATTTTTACAATACATTTTTTAATTTTTTTAATTTTGAATTATTCTTAAACAACTTTTATGCCTCAAAAGTTTGCCAATTTAAGTTCACCAATTTTCCAAACATTATTTGACAATAGCAAGGTTTTAATTATGGAAGCTCATTTTCGGTTTATGCTGTGATTTATTATTTGTCAGGTGTTGGCAGCGCTGTGTTGTGACCTAAATGTTGACAGTTTGGTGCCCAGTATGGAAACCTATCGCTGGGCCTGGTTCCGCAAGTATTGTCTCACTTCACGCGTCACTTCGGCGCTACTGGAGCGTTCAGAGGTTCCAGAAGACTTTAAGCTGGAAGTGATCAAGAAGGTTGCAGAAATGGGCGGTGACGAAGAAGAGAAGGGTCACGAGAACCCAGAAACGTTCAAGCAAGGAGAGGATGAGCAATTGTTGCATTGGATTCAGAGTCGGCCACAAGACTGGGCCCTGCCCTGGGGAAATACTGGCATTATCTATGGATGGGGTCACAACCACCGAGGTCAACTAGGCGGGGTCGAAGGGGCAAAGGTCAAGCTACCAACGCCATGCCAATCCCTATCGGCTGTCCGACCCGTACAAATTGTGGGTGGCGAACAAACCCTCTTCTTGGTTACCGGAGATGGAAAGGTGTACGCAACGGGTGAGCTAAAAAAAACGCTCAATTTTTATAACTCATACAGTTCTCGAATTTTCGACTCTGATTTTTTGTATCTCAAGGTTACGGTGCAAGTGGAAGGCTGGGCATTGGCGGGGTTGAGTCTGTGAACACACCGACGCTGTTAGAATCAATTCAAGAAGTGGTAATTAAATCAGTGGCTGTGAATTCTGGAGGGAAGCACTCGCTGGCCTTGAGCGCTGATGGCACAGTCTACTCTTGGGGTACATATTATTCTACAATTTTTGCTATTTGAAACTGAGAATCAAACTCAGGTTATAATGTTTTTTTTCTTTTTGATTTCAGGGGAAGGGGAAGGTACTTATAGTCATGTAGATTTTTTTTTTATAATTGTGATAAGTGTGATTGCACATTTAATCGTTTTATTTCTGCTCAGATGGCAAGCTTGGACATGGAAATAAAAGGTAAAAGAATTTGAGCTATAACTCTACCCTTTTTTTTCTTGTACACTTTTCCCATAATTTTTATTTTATTCCAGCAACTGTGAACGTCCCAGGGTAGTTGAAGCCCTTCGCGGAAAGGACGTGATTGGCATCGCTTGTGGTGGAGCTCATAGCGCATGTTTCACGGCTCAGGGCGAGTTGTACACATGGGTATATCTGAAAAAAAAAAAAAAAAAAAATAATTGTGATTATGATTTGAAATTATATGAATTTGAATTATAATTGTTATAGGGAAAAGGCAGATACGGTAGGCTTGGGCATGGGGATGGAGAAGATCAGCTCAAACCACGATTGGTGGAAGCGCTTAAAGGTCATAAGGTCGTCGACTGTGCCTGTGGAAGCGGAGATTCTCAAACGCTTTGCATCACTGACGACGGTCTTCAAACCTTCGTTTGGTCCTTTGGAGACGGTGATTACGGGAAGCTGGGAAGAGGTAAGCGTTTTTGGTTCAATAAACCATGTTTCTACTTGATTTGATCCTTTCTTTGCTTGTAGGTGGATCGGACGGTTGCAAAATTCCACTGAAAATTGACTCACTGACGGGTCAAGGGGTCATCAAAGTTGAATGTGGAAGTCAATTTAGCGTGGCTCTGACAAAGGACGGCACTGTCTACAGTTGGGGTTAGATTATTTCATTTGAGTTGTTTTTTAATAGAATTTATTAAATTTGATTTGTTTTTCAGGAAAGGGAGATTACCACAGGTAGCTTGCAATCGTTTATAGTAATTACTAGTAATTGTTCAATATTAATAGTACTGCTGTTGATTTATTTTTTATATAAAATTTTAAATTAAAGGTTAGGTCACGGCTCAGATGACCACGTAAGGAGACCGAAGAAGATCGGGGCCCTCCAAGGGAAGAAAATAATTTGTATCGCTACTGGGTCTCTCCATTGTGTTGCTTGTACTGATCAAGGGGAGTGCTTCGCGTGGGTGAGTTTAATAACATTAAAATAAAATAACATTAATAAGATGTTTAATAAATTACAAATCATGCGAATTTCAACGCAGGGCGATAATGACGAGGGTCAATTGGGAGATGGGACGACGAATGCGATTCAGAGGCCACGTCTTGTAAGTGGCCTTGGTGGAAAGAATATAAACCGTAAGGAGAAATCTAGATATAAAATTATGTAATGACTTCAATGTTTAGTTTTTAAAGATAGCTGATGGCCGAAATTATTGCATTTTAGGATGCAGTTCTGGATCAGCACATTCATTAGCTTGGTCCACCACGCGACCGTCCTCGTCGGGTCACCTTCCTCGAGAGATTCCGATGGAATATGACCTACTTCAGGAAATCCCGCTCATGGTCCTTCGAAACCGTCTCCTACTCCTTCACTACTTCTCTGACATTTTCTGCCCCATTATACCAATGTGGGAGTCTGACGCTTCCGACGGAAATCAGCGATTTGATCCAAACAGTTTGAGAGGACTCCTTGTTTCCAGCGCTAAGGAGACTGTGTTTAGAAAGATCATTCATGGAACGATGGTGAGGGACAAGCAGCATGGGCCTGTCATAGAGCTCAATCGAATTCAAGTGAAGAAGGCGAGAGGCAAAGGCGGATTGGCTGGGCCAGAGGGGACAAAGTCCGTTTTTGGACAAATGGTGGCCAAGATGCATCTCCTCACGCAAAACTCTCTGCTCCTCCCACATCGTATTTGGAAAGTCAAATTTGTAGGAGAAAGTGTGGATGATTGTGGAGGTAAAGCTAAAAAAAAAGGTTCCATAGCTATAGGTTTGAAAGAAAGAAAATTAATTTCGTGCTTATATATATTTTCGTCGTTTCTTTAGGTGGTTTTAGTGAAAGTATCGCTGAAATGTGCGATGAACTAATGAATGGCTCTGTTCCAATTCTTATCCCGACACCCAATGGCCGTGAAGATGCTGGAACTAGCAGAGACTGTTTTCTATTTAATCCTGCGGCGAACTCAACCTTACATATCAAGATGTTCAGATTTCTTGGTTAGTGCTTTAAATATTGAAATTTTAATTTGTTCATTTTAACTAGTCAATTTAAAATTTAAAAATTCGTGTTAGGTATACTTATGGGAATGGCAATTCGAACCGGAAGTCCTTTGAGCATCAACTTGGCTGAGCCAGTTTGGAAGCAATTGGTTGGCATCCCATTAGCCGCTAATGACATCACCGAAGTTGATAGAGATTATGTAGCAGGCTTGATGTATATTCGAGATTTTGAAGGGGATGAAAAGGCCATCGAATATCTGGATATACCTTTCTCGACGCCTTCAGCGAGCGGCCACGAAATACACTTGTCTTCCGCCCACAAAACAATCACGCTCGAAAATCGGCACGAGTACTTTAGCCTTGCTCTACAGTTCCGGTTAGAACCTAAAAAAAAATCCTAAAATTTTCGCAAAGCTTATCTCCATTTTCTTTTTGTGAATTTTTTTTTTCATTTTAGATTGCACGAGTTTGATGAGGCTGTTTTAGCCGTAAGAGAAGGCATGGCCCGTGTCGTACCTGTTCCACTGCTGAATCTCTTCACTGGAAATGAGCTGGAAACGATGGTCTGCGGTCACTCAGAAATTCCACTGGGTCTGCTTCGATCTGTAGTCACCTACAAGGGCGTGGAAGCGACGAGTCCCATTGTCCTTTGGTTCTGGGAGGTCATGGAAGAATTTACAAATGAAGAACGGTCCCTCTTCATTCGGTTTGTTTGGGGAAGGACGCGGTTACCTCGGACCATTGCAGATTTCAGAGGAAGAGATTTTGTATTCACGGTAAAAAAAAAGAAAAAAGAAAAAAAAAGTAAAACGTTTTCTACACGATTTTGTCTATAGCGTGAAAATAATTAAAATGAAAAATATTTTCCAAACGTTTTTTAGGTGATGGACAAGTACAGTCCTCCGGATCACTTTCTCCCTGAAAGCTACACGTGCTTCTTCCTCCTCAAAATGCCGCGTTACTCCTGCAAGTACGTTTTGCGTGAAAAGTTGAAGTATGCTATTCACTTCTGTAAGTCAATTGATACTGACGAGTATGCGAGGGTGGCCATACCAGGAAACGGCCATGGCCACGGTGACACTTCCTCCGTTGAAGAGGAGTTTCAGAGCCCAGTGAGCGACGAGCCAATAATGCTCGACTACTCCTCTCCAAGTGGTTCTATCAATTTTTAATTAAATTGGCGCAAGTCAACTACACGTTGAAAGTGGACTGCTAAGTTGTACCTGTTTTTGATATTATGAATATAGTTATTTTGTGTTGTGATTCTTGTCATTTTGCATAACTTTTTACGAATAAAGCTTAATTACCATTTTATTAATTGACGGAGGTTTTACAGTAACAAAAGATTGAGATTAAAGATTGAACTGTTTGAGGATATCCTCATTTCTTGTTGTGTTCCGGAGCAATTTTATGCGGCGCGAAAGTCAAAATGGAGGAACAAAACAAACTGGTTGGTTATCGAAATTTTTGTGAAATTAAGTTGAACGATACGCTGAAAGAACTTGAGCTTCAACGGAAGTATCGCTTGAAGCGTCGGAAAGCATCGAAAGGAGCAAAACGCTTGAACGACGTTTACATTGGAGTATCAAGTTTTACGGTAATATAAAAGTAGCCAATCTGCTGTTTTGGCGGTATTTGTATTTGTAAACAGTTACGTTAATCGATTACTCAATTTACAGAGCCAAATAGAGAAATGTAAGAAGTTATTGGACACAAAGTTCAATGAAGTCTATCTTCACGCTTTTGGGCATGCAATTCGTCGTGCAATGATGATTGCTGACCATATCAAACAATTTTATCAAGGAACCGTAGATTTCACACCGAAAGAATCAACCAAAATACTGATAGGTGAGTAAACATGATTCAACGTTAATTAACAGTAAACAAAAACAACTTAGCGAATTCAAAAGGTATACACACAGATTTCTGAGTAAGAAGAGAACCACTGCGAATTGTCCGGCTCTCGAGCAATATGATAAGGCCAAACGTGGCTTTCAATTAATTTGGTCTCATTTTAATTTTAGATGACCTGATTCCACTGGACGAAAAGTCACTACCTTCTACGAGAACTCGCACTGTCCCAGTCGTTGAAATCCATATTTTCCGACACGTGAAAATTCCAATTTAACTGGCAGGCAGAAAAAAGAAAAGAAAACGATGCTCTTCACCCTCCAAGAAATTAATCAGTGGCTTGGGATAACCGCCTATGAAATTGCTGTTTGGCTCTCCTCAATCCTCGTCTTTAGTATTCTTCTTAATCTTAAGTGTGATGCAGAAGTGGACATGTCATGGTGGCTCATCTTCACGCCTCTTTTCGTGGGAGATGCCCTCAATGCATACTTTGTTATAATCGTCTGTATTCGGATGTACGTTTCAAAGAAGATCAGGCCAGCACTTCTCCGCACAGGCTGGAGCCTTGTCCAGCTATTTCTAATTTTTCTATTTCAATTTCTTCTATGTTGGAAATTATCAGATCCCCAAATGTTCGACTACTCAGAAGTTATGTCCCCACTCTTCATTCTTTCCCAATTTATTATGATCCGGGGGTGTCAAATGCATTAAATTATTTAAATTCAAACTTGAGTGTAACTCAACCTGATTTTATAGTACTATGTAATCCACTTCTCACTCTCAATATTTTCTAGAGTTGAGTATGACAGGAGTTCATTACGAATTGAGAACTTTAGACCCTCCCACCTGGGTACTCTGCACTTTGGTGTAATTCATCATGATTAAACAGAATGAGTTTGCGAAATGATTGGATTTTGAGTTTTATCAGTAACAAACGAGATTGATAAGCTTGTAAAGTGCATTTCGCGAGAGAGGTCATATCAATTCGTTTTTACCTCCACGTGGTTTTCGTAGCTTAAAATAATCTTCATTATCGTGTAAGGTATAATAGCCGCTAATTTATTTCACACTTCACCTTATTTCACACGGTTTTTCTCTAGTATTTGCTTTTCTATTCCTGTCTTCCTTAACCATGTTTGGAAAGAAAGCACTGATGATTTTGCCCAACAAAGACTACGACGTGACAGAAACCGCCGTGCCGTGGAAAGTTCTCAAGGACGCTGGAGTTGACCTTGACATTGCCACCGAAGATGGACAGCCTGGACAATGTGACCCTCTGCTTTTGGAGGGCGTCATTTTTGGCCAACTCGGTGCTGGTAAGTTGACATCAATTTCCAAAAATTCTAAAATTTGAACCACTTTTCGAACGTTTTCAACCATGTTTCTGTTTTTTTCCTAAAGGTCCCAAGCCAAAGTCATATTACATGGAAATGATCAAAAGTGACGAGTTCAAAAATCCGAAAAAATTCCCGGAGCTGGATTTCCTCTCTTATGACTGCGTGATTCTTCCAGGCGGACACGCACAGGGTAATTTAGAAAATACATACTTTTCTAAATGCAAAAAAAAAAAAACAATCATGCGACAGCTTTTCAATCGTAAAGGCTTTTAATCGTTAATTGATTGAAATTTTCCACAATTTAGGAATGCGGCCCTACTTGGAGAGCAAAGTACTTCAAGAGAAAATGGTCCCTTTTATTAATAACGAAAGTAAAGTCACGGGAGCAATTTGTCACGGCATCCTTGTCCTGAGCAGAGCCATTGATCCAGCCACAGGGAAATCAGTGCTTTACAAACGAAAAACTACGGCGCTTCCAAAGTACTTGGAAAGGTAAAAAGCATTGAAAAGCTTTTACAATTCTACTTTCACTGTTCAATTATTTTTTGTAACCCTTTTCAGAAACGCTTATTTGGTCACGGGATGGAAAGTAAGTGCTAATGGATGACTCTAAACGCAATTTCTCAATAATCAATAATTAATTGTTCTTGATTCTGAATTTAGCTGGGCAAGTACTACCGAACGTATGACAAATACGTCGAGGACGAAGTTTGCGAAGCTCTCGAAAACCCCAAGAAGCAGTACGATGCTGGAATTTACAATTTCTTTGGATCGCTGGACAAGAAGTATGCATCAGTCGTCGAGGACGGAAACTACGTTACCGCTAGATTCCCTGGAGATGCCTTTCTTTTTGCAAATACAATTCTGGAGAAATTAAAAGCCCAAAAATACTAGACGCTATTTTTAAATTAGATCTAAAAAAAATCCAGACCCAAAATTTGAATGGCCCGAAATACTTGGGCCGTGATTTTAGCCAATCATTTTACCATATGTCTGAGAGCGTCATTTGCTCAGTTAAGTAGTAAATTCCATTTTAGAATAAATAAGTGTACACATTACACAATCGAAAATCAATTATCATCCTATGTCCTTGAGTGGAGTCTCATGTGAAGTGGAAGTGGGATTCTGCTCCACACCAAATATTTTTAATAAAAAAAATTATCGTTGAAAAATTTGCCAAATCTGATCAGATAACCCATTTATTTGAGGAGTCATCATCTGGCTTAAATAAGCACACGCCGTGAATTCTTTCTGAATTCCTTTACCACACTTAACAAGAGTGCTGTTTTTCGAATTCCAAAAATGAGTAAAAGTGGAACTCCGAAGGTGTCCCTTGTCACCGTGGGGAAGGAGTTTATGGCCGGAAGGAGAAAGTACGTTCCGCTGGAAAAGGCAGACGAAGAAATCGCTGAAGGGAAAGTTGTGGTAATTACAGGTGCAAATTCTGGAATCGGAGAAGTTGCAGCGCTGGAAATGGCCAAGCGCCAGGCTCAAGTGGTAATGTGCTGCCGAGATGTGGAGAAAGCGGAGAAAGTTATGATCAAAATTCGGCAAAAAGTTCCAAACGCAAAACTTGTAAATCAAAACAACACAAAAAACACTGTTTTATTTGTTCTAAATTCATGTTTTTTGTTCATGAAAGTTGTTTTTAAAAAGTGATTCTTCTCCAGGATCTCCTCCCTCTGGACTTGGGCAAGTTGGACTCTGTGCGTCAATGCGCCAATGAAATTCGCCAAAAATATCCGCAAATCAACATTTTAATAAACAATGCCGCCGTGTTGCACACCACGGACAAACTGCTTAAAACTGCTGATGGATTCGAGGCCCATATGGGAATCAACCACTTAGGAAACTTTCTTTTCACTTTGATGCTTTTGGACAATATCAAAGCTGAGGCAAAATCGCATTCGACGTAAACATTTTAACAAAATTCTGAACACAATTTTTTTTAATTGATTGCTTTTCAATCCTTAATTGGAATGACTAATGCCTAAGGTCAATTAAACAGGAATCGAGTTGTTTTTGTTGGCTCTACGGCTCATCTTTTTGCGGAAATGGACTTAAATGATCTGATGCTGGAGAAGCGTGGGAGGCCGTTTGGAAACAGTAACTTTGGGCCATATGCAAATTCAAAATTGGCCAACATGTACTTTGCCAGGGAACTGTCAAAACGGTTGGACGGAACCGGTGTCAATGTGTCCGTGCTCTGTCCAGGCTATGTCAAGACTGACCTCTTTAGAAACGGAAGTTGGTGTTCGCGATTGAAAAACAGTATAAGCATGTTCTTATATGGATCATCAGTAGAACAGGTAATTAAGCATCACTGTTGCACTACCACACTGTTGTTGGAACTTTTAAATGGCTTGGTCCCGGTACTTTCTCTTTTTATAATTCGGTTTTCCGTTGTAAAGATTTCTGTAACCAAACAAGCCCGTCCAGATACACCCTCCTAGGACTGGCTACTTTGGCTCTTGTCATTAGTGTTTGAAAGCAGCAAATGTTAAAAAAAACGAATAAGATTAAACATTGCCTATATTTATTTGCAACTTAAAGATAAATAATCACCATTGAAAAATATCAACATTTCTTTTTGAACGAAAGCACAGGCAGAATGAGAAAACTAATTATAAAAATTAATGAAATTAGCTTATTAAGAAAAGAAAGCGTTACTATTTTACATTGTTTGCGTTTGTTTATTATTTGAAGGGTGCAGACGTGGTACTCTACTGTTCGCTCTCTACCAGAATATCTGAAACCAACGGAGAAATGTATCGTTTCAATAACGTTTGGCCAGGGGCAATGGCTGCTCTCGACGATTTAATTGGAAAGGAACTATGGGAAAAGAGCGAGAAGCTTGTAGGACTGCATTGATGCAGAATTTCATGCCTAGAAGTACGGAAACGAAGCACCAAAACTAAAATTAGTCATTTATTTAATCTACGTCATGCTAAAAATTTACATAACAAAAAGATGGTAATTTTCTAAAATTACACATTACACAATTGCCACTGATATAAATGATAAAACTGCTGTAATGAATGCAACCCCCTGTTAGAGAATTAAGTCAGTTAATTAATATTTAATATGCAATTAATCTAGTCGTACCAGCGACACTCCATGGGCTGCAAAATCGTGTGGCGTAGCCGACTGTATTTTCTTCGCAAACAACGCGTCATAGTCGTACTGTTAAAAATGTAGCCGCAAAGTAATTTCATAACTTCGATTTTCTAAACGATTTTTATATACCAAGAATGCCTCTAAATGTTTCTCAGCATCACCTTCGCCGATAACGTAAGAACATCGGCACCAATTACCTCCATTCTGCAGAAAGTAAGTGCTTTTTGCGTATTGTATTCCATTTGTGTCCTGTGCCTGCGGATTTGGATTTGGTAAAGCAACATTACCTGTTTTCGAAGAATACAAACATTTTAAATACAAAATTTAAAAAAAAAAAAATCAAATTATCAAAAACATTTAAGATCCGAAAATATTGCAACTTTCTTTAAAAAGAAAAGAAGACTTTGTGTATGCGGCTTATGTATCTGTCGTTTAGATGCAAAATAAAGTTTCCAGCGAAGAATGCTCCGCAATAAAAAAAAAAAAAATCTTACAGCATCCCTTCCAAAAATTGTACATCCCGATTCCTCCTGTAAATATCCCAGACTTTTTTTTAATTATTAGTTAATGAACTCAAATGAGTAGCTTAACAAGCTTGGAGAAAGGTACCAACCACAAATGATTCCAATTATGAGGAAGATGCCAATGAAAAGGTATACGAACCTATTCTGTTAAAAAAAAAACCTCATTTAGCTAGCTTTCTTCATAATTTCAGCATTTTTCAGTTGCAATTACCATTTTTGAGGCAATCTTATGACATCCTTCGAAAGCCAGCATTGGGAAAAAGATGAGTGAGAACAAGAAGGAGATGATGACTGTGGAAATGTAGGCGGCATTAAGTGGTTCGTAGATGTAGCCCAAGCCGTAGCCGTAGTACCTATTCTGTTGCGAATCATCGTTATTTCTGCTTCCGAGGTCATTTGGTGACCCTATCGACCCCAAAATTATGGCCATGAAGCTGCAGAGCTAGTCAACAAGAATTTCAGTGAGGTTGCCCTTAAGGGTGCGAAACCAAACCAAAGGGTCCTTACAATAATGCAGAAGCGCAAAACGCCTCCGCAGTTGCTGAGGTGCGTTGTATTGAACTTTCTATTTTGCGAAGTCACTCTTATGCTATCGCCCATCGCTTTCTTTCTTCCCGTTCCCCAGTCCCCCCAACAAACGAATCAAAGCATTTTCACGACGAAACGAACCGTTTATATAGTGCGTTTCATAAGAACGAGTTCTTTGAAAATGGACCCAATTGCGTGATTGCTAATTGAGAAGCGTTTGCAAGTCTGAAGTACGCTTAATCCAACAATTCTTGTACTTTACTGTTTTCGAAGAACATTAAGCCCTCATGCAATGTAATATTATTAAAAAAAACTTTCAGTTTTAAATAAATGTAAGTTGAATGTAGTAGACATGAAAGTATTTATATATTTATAAGATGAATTAAACTAAAATTTATTAAATGAGATTATGTCTTTTTGTAACAAACTGCGAAGTAACTTAAAAGTAAAAGTTAATTTAGAAACTATTTAGATAATGTGCGATGATTTCTCTTTTTCTGGCGTTACTTTCGCCTATTTGCAGATTTTCCACTTTGTCCCAAGCTTGCGCTCGTTCAAGGAAAAAGCGCTAAAGTCATAATTTCTCTATCGCTTATTTTTAAGTTTTGATTTAGATGTTATTAAACTTGTTAAAGTATAAAGTCAAAGTTAATTAATTATTAATTGAGCAATTAATTGCTTTAATTAACCAATTAAGTATACTGTTACACAGTAATTAGGCTTAGAACGTTTCTGACTAGGCTAGAGGACATGATGCATACATCTGAAGTAGTAAGGAAGCTGCCGTTAGTTGTCGTTCTCGGAGCGACTGCCACAGGGAAGTCAAAATTAGCAATTAGTCTTGCAGCAAAGTTTAAAGGAGAAGTTATATCGGCAGACTCAATGCAGGTAGTCATCGTTTTAATTACCTAAAGTGAATTTATGCTGTCAATTGGTGAACCGGTGATGGCGTCGTCGGGCTGTCGGTCGATATACGTTCTTTTGTTTTTCAGATTTACAAAAGCTTGGATATTCTGACGAATAAAGTTACGGTAGAGGAAATGCAAGGGATTCCACATCATATGATGTCCATAGTGGAGCCAAAGCAAAATTTCAACATTACTGAGTTTCAGAAGCAGGCTCTTCCAATCGTAATTTAATATAGCGTAACGCAATTTCGGTTATGTGTTAAGCTTTTTAAGAAATCTTCAATTCAATAGTGTTCTTGTTTTAACAGGTGGAGCGTATCTTACAAGAGGAAAAGCTTCCAATTATCGTTGGGGGTACGAATTACTATATTGAGAGCTTGCTCTGGCATGTGCTTGTTTCTACAGGCAAGCAGGATCGTTCCGCTTCACGTTGTCCAAATGAAGATGGAAATTGTTCCACAGAAAAGGCTTCTGAACCTGGCTGTTTTGAATCCTCCAGACTGACAGCTTCCGAAGTACTGAATCTATTCAAGGAAAAGGAAGGAAATGTGGCGGATATTGATTTGGAAGGTTGCTCCACGATGTTGCTCCACTCGGCGCTAGAAATTTGCGACCCTGCTCGGGCAAGCAATCTCCATCCGAATAATCGACGAAAAATTCTCCGGTCCTTGCAAATATATTATCAAACTGGTAAAACACATTCTGCCATAATTTCAGAACAAAGACGTTTGACAATTATAGAAGAAAACGAAACATCCGACGATGACACTACGCGACATCTTGGCGGACCATTACGATTTCCGAACACAATATGCTTTTGGGTTCAGGCCAACAGAAAGTTACTGGACAAGCGCATCAATAAACGTGTCGATGAAATGGTTGTGAAGGGCCTTAGAAATGAACTTGAGTCGTATATGAAAGTTCTTCAGCATAATAACAGGTACAGCAGCGATGTTTATCAATTCTTTATTTAACGAGGCATTGATTTATGTTTGAAATTGAATTCAGTGACTTGGATTTTACTCGTGGAATTTTACAGTCAATTGGGTTTAAAGAATTTAATAGCTACCTCAGACTTTCCGCGGCGGAGAAGCAGGCACCTATTGGAAACGCTCGCTTTTCTGAAGGAGTTGATCTCCTAAAAACTGCAACACGGCAATATGCCAAGCGACAGCTACGATGGATTAAGCAACGTTTCCTACAACCAAAGAGACGTCAAGTTCCACCAATTTATAGTCTTGGTGGTAATCTAACTGACGCTGAATCCTGGAATGTCAATGTAACCCACCCGGCTGAAGTAATGCTAGAGAATTATTTAAAAGAGAATCTCCAGCACCATTTACTCCTTGAAAGAAGAGTAGCGACCACTCCGTACAAAGAAGACGATGAAACAATTCGTTATTGCGAAATTTGTGAAAATCGAGCCTTTGTCGGAAAACTTCAATTGGAAAACCACCTTGCTGGAAGACGACATCGACTCATGAAAAAGCGCAAAGAATCAAAGTCGGAAACCCATACTGATCCAAAGAAACCAAAGTTAAATTGTCAGTCAAATAATTTACCGAAAGTCACACATGAGCACGACCAATCGATCATAAACTCTGACATTTCTCCTGTGAACTCCGTAGTCAGATTGTAAAAGAAAATAAAACGGCTCATCCAGCAATTCAGTATAAATTCAATCTAATCTTCTGAACGTGTATTTATTTACAGCGAAATTTTTTATTAGCAAAGCGTCTTCAAGTATAAGGATTCATGACCAATTTTTCTCGCATAGGAACAGCGTGACATCAAACATCAATGTGATATGCAGGTTGATCATTCCTGTGGCCTCGGATTCGTTGCGACAGTGAAGTCGTTACATGGAGCACACCGCCACCAAAGCGTTTTCCAGCACTGTCGGCCTTTCTGGATTTCCTCGTCTTTTTCTGACCTTTCGTAATGGTTTGCAGCGTTGTTGGTGACGTACTCGGATCCTCTTCACTTGCTTCCCCAACTCGTCCACCGTCACTTAATTCACGGGAGTCAGAAAACTTTGTTGGTGGTTGAATTCTTTCTCCAAAACTAAATCAAATCAAAGCAAAATGTACTTCTGATGGATTGGACCGCACCTGCCTTCACAAATTTACCTAAACGAAGTTTCTTCGGTATGACTCGAGTAGCCGCTGCTGCTCCTTACTCTCAACTTGGCACTGGATCCGCTCTGAACACTTGACTTGGATTTATTATGCTTACGTGATAGATAGGAAGACTTACGAGGCGGGGTTGTTCCCTCAGGGGAAGAATCTGAGGACGTCGTTGAATGCTCAGATGTAATTACCGGATCTAAAAAATTAAGAAAGTGAAAAGGTGAGGCAGAGCACTTTCTCCCACTTTCTTTTCCTGCATTACCACTGCTCCTCTCCCTCTTCCGCTAAACCAATTTCAAAGGGCTGAAGAATTTTGTGAGCTGATATTACCTACCCGAGCGTTGTCTCTGTCTGAACGTAATGAGCTCATGCTGTTGCTGCATCGTGAGGCCACTAGAATTACGATTGAGGAGGTTGGCAGCAGGGATTGGTTGCTGCTGGTGATTAAGTCTTGGGAGCTGATGATGATGCAGCGGCGGGGAGGAGGATCGCTGGTGAAATTTTTCTCCTTCTGAATCAGACCCCAGGGTATCGTAGTCCCTAATTGGCATATGGAGACTCAGGATTTTCTTCACCTCCGAATCAGTACTTGCCAAGTTATCCGAATCTTGATTCTCAAAGTCACGCCGTCGCTTCGCCTTCATATATTCCGGCTCCTAAGAGAATCTTTTGGTAAACTCAAAATCAAAGGCAAAAGTTTTTGCACTTTTCCCAAGGAAAGGAAGTGGTAAGTGCCTATAGATTACCCGCATCTGCATCGTGGGAGCCTGATTGTAATGAAATCCGGGTGATTCAAGGGAGTGATAAGGGCCGCTGTAAACGTTCCCGACGTTGTACATCGACTCTCCTGTATGATACCCAAACTTCTTCTGATTTTCTCCTTTGTTGAGCAGCGGCCGCCCAGGAGCTTTCTCAGGTAATTGGAAAGTTGCATAAGGGCACACATCTTCGCCATAATCTACTTAACGAAGGAGGAGGCCTACTTTTAGAATCCATTTCTAGGAAACTTAGGAATCTTGGAGAAAGTTGGAGAAAGTGATTTTGGCAAACCTGCTGAATCGCCGCCGCAACTCTTGTAGCGGCCCACATCCTCTCCGTCGCCGCTTGACGAAGGATCCGTCGTTTTGACGGGGCAGTACCTCGCCTCCCGACTCCTTCCGCCACCAATGATTCCCGTTGGCATCTGATTATCTGCGTACGTGTTCATTCCACCTGGCGAGTCGCCAATGACCGACTTAGGGCCATATCCCAGTCCTGGAAAGACAATGAGAGAAAGTAATCTAAATTCCAAAATAGGGAGAACTACTGGAGAAAGTCCAATGACTTGGAATTCTTAGCAGTTAGGAGGTGAAAGTGCTTACGTTTCCTTCGGAAGTAGCACATGACTCCAATGACCCCGGTCACTGCCAACACGGCCAGAACTGACGGGAAGACAATGAGAAACGAAGTGTACAACTGAGGGGAATCTGTCTCGTCCGATTCCCCAGTATCACCATTATTTCCGCTCCATTTCACCCCTTCCGATGAAAGATCAAAAGAAATATAGCTTTCATTTCGTGAATTTTGACTTTTGGCAAGTCCACAAAGCGTTTACCAGCAAGTAACGGCGTCGTGACAAAGTCATATGTAACTGTACTCTTCCCAGCATTGTTTTCGGCACTAAATGGGAAAATATACGACATGAGGCAACTAATTTCCCTTTCGTTTAATCCATCGCTTAGTGAAGCGAAAGATATTTGATATTTCTCGTATTTTGATAATTTACTTTTGATCACAACATTACCTAATTCGCACATAATACTTTACTCCCGGCTCGAGACCGTGGATCGTGTAGGTCGTCATTTTGGGCTGAAAAAGAGAAAGTTATTCACATTCTCTTATTTTATATTCAGCGACTGAATTCGAGGCTTTGGATAAGGAAGCGTTTTGGAAATCAACACATTAGCAATTCAGCCTTATTAGCATTTTGGGCTTGTTCGTGAAAGTGAGCCAAAGGTTTCATAGCTCCCCCAAAAATGTGGGGAAAGCAGCTCTGAACTCCTACGCTAAAAGGCAGGAGAAGCGTCACTTTCTGAACAAAGAATAGAAGGGCTCTCGAGAAGCGTTTCTTTCTACAAAAGCGCGGGTTGATGATCTTGGTAGCAGCAATAAAGCGGAAGAAGAAAGGAATTAAAAATACTCACGTTTAATTCATTTGGGACATGAATCCAATTAGTGTCAGCGGCCGAGGGAAGCGTTCCTTTGTAGTCAAGCGAGTAGCGAAGGATGGGACACTCCGCCTCGGCCCAAGTCCCAAACCGAATTGTAATGGACGACGAGTTACCACTCACAACGTCTCCTCTCTTACTTATGGAAGGCACTGTACATGAAATGATTACAAATCATCCACCAATTTACATCTCCATAAAAATTCTTCTAAAAAAAACGTTTTCTTGTTTCTCTTCTAAAGCTATCACATTATACTTTTTCAGGGTAAAAGAGCCCTGGGAAGGTGAAAGCTGCTTTGCAAAAGTGTAAAATGGAAATTAAAAGACTGCCTAATGACCGAAAATTATGAGAGAGAAAAGCGCTTGTTTCTCCCAGGAAGTGCTAATAGCGTCATCGTCCCTTCAAGTGCTAAGTGCCCTTTCTCCCTGGAACTTCTGCCTTCCTATTCCAAGAAAGCCTCCTACCCATTCCAGGAAATTAGTCCATTGGAGTCAGGTAATTTGCAATTTGGAGCCAAATAGCTCGAGGTATTTATACTGGAGAATAAATACCTGGAGCATTCAGTTGAGTCTCTTTTTGGTGAAAGTGGAGGAGAAAGTTGTTTTGAGATCATAAGAGGTGTGTTTTAGTTGTGCTGGAGCCCTTACCGTTCCCTTTGGTGTGTGCCTGGACAATTTGGGAAGGAAGGCCAGTTCCAATTTTATTGGCAGCAGTAACATAAAGTTGATACTTGGATCCACAGCCGAGTCCCTTGAGAATATGATTATTAGAGACAGCCTCAGCCTCCACTTCTTCCCAATCCCCGTCTCCGCTCTTGTAGTGGATAACGAACCCTGGGAAAACAAGAAAGTCTCCTTTGGAATCACAATCACGAGAAATGACGCACAAGACGCTGCGTTCCAGTGCTCTACTTTGTGGTTTCGAGCAGATTTCAAGTGCCCCCGAGTCCCTGAGAAGGGAATACCCTTCATGGCCCTTCCTCCAGCCAAATTAAAAATAAGACCAAAATACGGCGGATCTTTTACCTTTTATGGGACTTCCACCGTTGGAGGATACTGTCCAAGCGAGGTGGATCCCTTCGTAGAAGGTTTCTATAACCTGGACGACGGGGGATGGGGGCGGTGTTTGAACTTTGACATTGTACGTGATGGAGTCGCTTCCATAAGGGTTGGAGATGCTGCAGGAGTAGTTCCCTTGGTCGGACGTGTTGATCCCTTCAACGGTGAGCGTCCCCACGCCGTTGACCTTAAGGGTTCATCATTGAGGTCATTCTCTACATTTTAATTTTTAACAACTCTGTTTTTTATAACCAACAAAGCCCGTCCAAGGACAGGAGGACCCTTAAAATCATCATATCCTAGTACGGGTTTGTTTGGCGTTAGTTAATTTTTCTGCTAACATGTTGACGAGAGCCAAGTTCTATGTGAACACCGTTGAGCTTCCAGACCACGGTGGATTCGGGTATGCCGACGGATTCGCATGAAAGATCCAAGCTCTTCTTCCATTCCACTTCGACCAAGTGACCAAAGGACGCAATTTTTGCAGGTACTAAAATTACATTGGGCAATAAGTAGCCAACTAATGGCTTCTGAAGCCAAAATTTTGTTCTTCTGCTATTTCGTTTTTAAAAAGCTTAAGTAGGTCACCCTTAGTAGCAGTAGCTGTTCTGACCCGAGGGGTTGAGCCACTTTCGCCAATTCTCGTGGAAGCTGTGACCCAGAATTCATATTGCTGATTTTCCTTGAGTCCCACCGACGCAAAAGTGGTTTCATGGGGAAGTAAATTCTTCTTTTCCTGAAACGTTTAATGCCTCTAGGATAAGCATTTATACGTTTTTTTCATCCAAAGTTTTGTGGGAAACTGACCACTTTCGAAGTGTCTAAGGCCTTCATGTACAGTGTGTATCGCTCGATTCTACCATTGGGTTTCTCTGGCGGAAGCCATGAGACTAAAATTGAGCGTCGAGAGCTCGGAAGAACCTTTATCCCACCCGGAGGACTCGACACTAAATATGGTTTAAATTAAACTAAATTAATTAAAATTTAAAAGAAAAAATCGGATCCCTTGCCATCTTCATCTGTCGTACAAATCAGCGGTTTCGAATAGACTCCGTCTCCTGCTAGCGTGGCGGCTAGTACAGAAACCGAGTAGTTGGTCCAGCGTCTAAGGCCATGAAGCGCTGTCGACCTGACTTTGGAAACTTTAATTTCAATTTCAGTCGGCTCGAGCGCTTCCTCCCGATGATATTTGATTTTGTATCCATCAATGACTCCATGTCGCCCTTCAAGCGATGGGTCTTCCCAGGTCAGTTGCAAACTTTGCGAAGAGGTTGCCTCACAGAGGAGTTCTGCTGGAGGCAGCGAAGGGACTGGTAGAGAAAAAAAAAGCAGCGTTCGTAAAATTCCTGGAAAATCGCTGACAGTTCCTTTTTTACCGTCAGTCAGCGTCGCTCCAATGACAGGCACTGACGGTGGTCCAGGTCCCTGCGAATTGAAGGCCTGGACCAGGACAGCGTATCGTGTGAACTTGGCCAAGCTGTCAAGGGTTGTCGTTCCTCCAAATTCGATGCCAACCTGTTGGAAAGGGAAGGTTTAGTGAGTGGCTTCCCTTTGATCCAATTTCTCTTAATAAAGCTTACATCCACGGTTTTGAAGTGGAAGCCATTAGCGTCGAGGCCTTGAAGGGAGTTAAATGCGTAATGAGGTGTTGTGAAGTCAGGGCCTATGAGGTCTGGAGGGAAGGCGAGTGAGAGCTCTCTGTATCCTACGTAGTATCCCTGGATGCTGCCATGCCAGAGATGCTTGAGTGGTGAGGACCACTTGACTCGTAACTTGGTTGGGCCAAGTGATTCAATTTGGATATCTTCTGGAGCTCCTTCGGGAGCCTCCTCGGCCGTTGTCATCTGGACTAATTCACTGGGTGGGGAGTATCCCATGGAGTTGGAGGCAAGGACGCGGATATGATAGGTCGTCGCTGGAGAAAGTCCATCCACTCGAGACGACGTTTGAGTCGCTGGAACGGCCACTTCTTCCACTTCAGCCTCAGTCCATGTCTCTACAATTTTTTTTTAATTTAATCAATCTCAAACGTTTGCGGTTTCCCTTAAAATCTGCTTTCCATTCAAAAAAAAATTTGCGAATGCTTTCATCAAGAACATTTTCTCCTAGGCCGAGGTTGCACTTTTGCTAAAATTTTTGTCAGGCAGTTGTGTTTTGTATACTTCACATAATTAATATATTTTTTCCAGAAATTTTAAAAATTTGCACGTCAAATGCAATTTGGAAAATTGCTTTTACTTCGAGGAGGGGCTCAGATAAAAAAAATGAGGTCAAATTATAAAGAAGATCTCAATATCTTTAATTTTGTAAAGAAACGATTGAGCAAATTATATGAGTACATATTCCTGTCAAATGAATCTTTTTTTTTAATATTAATTGACATCCCATTGGAGCAACTTTTTGGCAGTATGAGGGAATATATGCATGTGAGCATACACGGGGACCGTTAAGTCACTTAATTTGATTTTGAAATTATTTTGACTGAATTAGCTGTAGCGTGACCCCTTAAGGTCACCATGTTTCAATTTGGGTTCACAATCCAATAGGGATTTTAGGTAAAAAAATTTTTGATACTTTGGATTTTAGAGTAGTAATTTCTGGAGAAATTACCTGAGGGGAATTTGTACTGAATGATGAAATTGATGAGTGGACTATTTCCGTTGAACGATTCCATCCAGGATACCCTAACGGAGCGACTCTTTTGCTCGATCACTCTGATATGACTTGGCTGTCCAGGAGGTTCTGCAAAAACGTTTTTCGCACTAAAAATTTACGCCTTTTGGCACGCGCTGGAGAAAATGTACCTTGAACACTGAGCACAACGGAAGTTTGATCCGTTCCAAACATATTGGCGGCTCGACAGGAATAGATACCTCCGTCGTCACGATTGACATCGCTGATGAGCAGTTCCGACATGACACCGTCCTCTAAATCTTGTTGACGGTTCAGGTACCTGTCAACGGAGAAAGGACATCCCTTACAAACAACCTGACATTTCACAACAAACAAACGGAGAAAGCTGACTCCAAAATCTCATTCTAGAAATCGTTTGTCTTTTCAACGCACCTATGATTAGAATGTGGCGTAATTTTGGAGTGCTTATTGGACCATTGAATTTCAATTGGCAAGTCGCCTTTGGCTCTACACTGAAGTATAGCCCTTCCGCCCACTCGAACGGAGATTTGTTGATCTCGATCCAGGAACTGGGCTGGAGCTGGAACAAAGTTGGCCTTTTAGAAACAGTCTGGAGAAAATCAGGCGAAGACTTTTCCCCATTTTGCCACACAATTAAGGGACGGATGACAAAGGGAGCCTTGGCCTGGGAAAGTGCTACTGTGCCCGGAACAATAAAAGTTGGACAGCGGTGTGTGCACCGTGCCGTGCCAAGGTTTATTGGTTAGTGACAAAGGAGACTTAAAGCCCAGTGGATTCCAGCCGCCAGAACTTCTCCAGCCACAATCTTAAACTAAAAGTTGAGCTTAATTTTGGGATTTGGGAGAAAGTTTATGAGAAAGTTTTTTGAGCCAGGGCAGAAGACTGAGAAAGCTTTTAGGATTCGGTTGATTGAGTAGAAAATTACAAGTGTGAGTTAGAAAAAGGGATTTTTGGGTTTTTTAGAAAATGGGATTTATTTCGAACACCACACTTTCCAGCTTATAAAAATAGAAAAGATGGTGACAGAAAGAGGAGGGAGAAAATAAAAGACAAAATAAATCAGGCAGAAGAAAATCAAATCCTGTCACTTCTTCGTGAAAGACTTTTTTTTTTGGCCAATGTGACCCCTTAGAGCACCCTAAACTTTCTTTTAATAAATAAAATATTTTCTATAGACGCAGTCGAGTATAAAAATCCTGAGACCTGATGTCACTCACAGAGACGTCCCTTCCTCAATGGCAGTTCAAATGTCACCATTTTGGGTCGTAAAACTTACCATTAACTCTAAGGGATATCACTTTGCTCAGACCCGACCCTACGCCATTTCGAGCCTCACAAAGGTATTGACCTTCGTCCAATTTTCGTACTTCATCAAATCGTATAGTTCCATTGGCGTAGATTCCGGTCCAACTTCCTGTCAAGTCCTTGTACTCTCCAGGCTGTGAACCTTTTAGAAAGGGGAAAGTGTTTGAGAAATATATTCGTTTTAAATTGGACGATGGGGAGCCCTTAGCCTCTGCTCCTGCTGAATCAGGCGTGTCAGCCAAGGCTCATTTTTCAGACTCAAAATTAACAGTGACAGGAGAAAGTTGGAAGCTGTCGGAGGGGAATAAGAAAAGAAAAATGCGATGAGGGGAGAAAGCTGGAAATGTGAGGCCCTTTGCCTCGGGAGGACTTTGAGCCTCTTAAATGGCACTATATTAAATGCCTGGATTTTTATGATTATTACCAGTAGCCCTTTTCCAGAGGATTGCTGGAGTGGGATAGCCCTCAGCTTGACAATGGAGTGCAATTGAGTGACCCGCAGACACATTAATGTCCCTTGGCTCAAGTGTCCATTTTGGAGGAACTGAAAAAAAAAATGTCGATGAGAGTGAAAATGAATGAGCACAAAATTTAACAATTTTTCAAAAGTTTTAACATTTTCAAAAAAAAAATCATCAGCAAAGCAAAAACTAAACTTGTAAAATTGCACCTTTTAATTTAATCAAACTATAATTTGGTCTGTTGAGTCTAAAATGGTCTAGCGTTCAAAATAATTTGTCGTTTACAATTTTTATATTGAATTTGAATAAGCATAGCTTGTTGGAAAATATAATAGAAAACTTGGTAGACAATTTCTTAAAAATCGAATCGTATTTGATGGATCAAATTTCAAAAGCATTTTTGGGGATTCGCCGTGTTTTTGGGAGTTGAATCGAGCCAAATATTTTGTGACTTTCACCTTAATTTCCAATTCCAAAAATGCCCATAACGTTGTTGCTTTACAATTAAAATATAATTTTAAAAATAACTACCATTGACAGTAAGCATTGCAGCGTGATGCTCTCGTCCAGCTGAATTTTGAGCAATGCAGGTGTAAAGTCCCGTGTGAGCCGATGACAAGGTGTCAATGACAAGCGTTGATGAGTACTCATCAGGAAATGTGATCCGTGGGCCCTGGAGGGACCAAGTAAACAGTGAAAAGCACACTTACGTTGTGTAGATTCTAGATATAAATTGTTTGCAGGGGGAAGAGAGGAGTGTTTGAAAAGGGATTAGACAAAGTAGTAATAGAAAGTGTGCTTGAGGAGAGAGCTACGCTCCGAAATTGTCGCCCACTTCCTACCGCAGTGAAAGTACTTTGGTGAAAGCGGATTAAGATTAAAAGGGCTTTTAGCCCTACCCAATTGCTTACTTGATGATTATGGACCGAAATTGGTTTTTCATCGAAGAGCCATGTAAATTCAAAGGGTCTGTCACCCTCAATGACGGAACAGGAAACTGAGGCTCGCTTTCCCTCCCCGAGTAATTGGCTCATGAATTGAAATGGCATGATTTTGGGAGCCACTGGAAAGAGAAAGTTATTTATTTGTCATTAGCCGAGCCCTTGGCTTCCTTTGAAGGTTATTTTGGTGACAGGCCGCAGGAGGACCGCCCGTTGACAGGAAGTGTCTCCCCTTGTCAAATGCACTAATTGGTCCGCTCCCTATCTCCCTAAGTCCCCTTTTGCTAAAGCTTCTGTCACAAAAGTGACAGAGTCACAAAAGCGTCCATTACCTATAACCTGGACGTGGAGGTCACGGTTGGAAGTGAGCCCTTGTCGACTCTTGGCTTCGCATCCATAGATCCCTATTTTAGAATTTTAAGGGTTCAGGCTTTCGTCGAAGTCACAGAGGCCCTTGCTCCGGGCGTAGTTAGATTAATTGACTGCAATGTTTACCTTCGTCTTCACCCTGTTGAATCTGCTCAATAATGAGCGTGCCATTTGGATATACCTTTTGACGTCTGTTCACAGGTAAGGCGGAACCACCTGCAGAGTTAGGCAAACAGTGGAGTGAAAGTAGGAGAAAGTCAAATTTAATCAAATGTCTGGAATAAGGGCGTGGCAGGCTTTCTCGCGTCAAATTTGCATTCGCCTTAAGTGATTGATGGAGAAGGAAAGGACATTTACAGTGAAATCCTTTTTAGAAATACCAAATTGAATCCAAAGGGACAGGAGGGCGGAGGTTGGACAAATTTTTTAGCTAGAATGCTAAATCACGCAAATCCTTTTTCGTTACTAAACTACTACAATTTTCGTTTTGTTTTTAGGTGATTAAGTTAATTACAAAGCGCAGGAAAGGTTAGCGGAGGCGTGAGTCAGTGATTGACATTTTACCTCGTTCCCAAGTGACACTTTCTATCGGATAGCCAGAAACTGGACATTGAATAATGAAATGTTTTCCGGCAACGGCCTTCACAGGCGGAATTGGTCGAATGAACGGCGGACCTGCAAGTTTTCCTTTACTAAAACCCACCGGAAAAGTAACAGTTCCTGCGGTTTTATTACCGTAAATGTTCAAGCGTGCGGAGTGAGAAACGATTCCCATCGTATTTTGAGCGAGGCAGGTGTAAAGGCCTCCGTCGAAGGGCTCCACGTTTGAAATATTAACATGGGAGATCACATTGTCATGAATTGTTACATATTGACCAACTAAGTATCTTAAAAAATCGACAAAAGAAACGGTTAGGTTAAGGGCTAAAAGCATGGTTAAGGGCTCCTGTGCTAACCTCTCGCTCTCCGGCAGTGGAAAACCGTCGAGAGACCACTGGAACTGGGGCGGCGGGTTGCCAACGCCGGTGCACTTAAGGGAGACCGAAGGTCCTGGCTGAAGGGTCTGTTCTGTGAATCTGTAGACAAGTTCCGGAACAATTGCTACAAAAGGGACAATGGAAATGACTGTGTAAGAGGACTGAATTAATAGAGCGAGAATAAGGGCCCTGGAAAGTGGGAATGATGGTGGATTTAGAATAGTTTTCCCTTTTGCTCTCTCTAAGGCTTCCCTTTGGACAGGGAAATTGCGAAAAAGTGGTATCAAAATCCAGGATTTGCGATAATGGGGGCCCTGGAATGAATGGAAATGAGGCTTACAGCCGAGACGGAGTTGGGCACTGTCTTGAGCAGACGCTTGGTCATTCGTTGCAAAGCACTGGAACATTCCAGCGTCCTCAGGCTCCACGGAGCTAATCGTAAGCTCCAATCGACTCCCGGACAGGAACAGGCGACTGTAAAGTTTCCAAACCATTGACAACGCATTAGGAAAAAGTAAGGGCCCCCGCAAAAAAGGACATTGGGCAAGTTTTTGGACAAAATGGGAATGAAGACATATGCACCATTAATATTCCCATGACATGGTCAGAGGAAAGTAATTATCCAACATCCATTTATTAGCGTTATTCGGTCCAATTGATGGGCACTGGAAGAGACAAATTTATTCTGGGCACGAACCTAGAGGGGGTTCCAGCGATTCGCTTTCCGTCTTTGAACCATTCGACACTGTCGAGCGGACTGCCAGTGACGTGACATCGAAATGACATGCTCCGCCCAACTTCCACGACCTGGGACTTGGGGCTCACTTGAACATGTAAAGGTACTGAAAAGTTAGACAACAGAGACATTAACTTTTGTCGAAAAACAAACGATAGAGTAGTGCATGTCCCAGAGAAAATAAATTTGTTTAGCTTTATTTATCCCCAGGGGCCTACTTTCACCTCATCATTTATGCAGAAAAAATCAATTCCACATATCACAAACTGAAAAAAATCAACTGTAAAAGGAAGGAAAAAAGATCTTACGCAATTCTACCAACCAAAGGGAATTTTACATAGGAAAATGAAATCAAAGTTCTTTCTAAAAAAAAAAAAGCCCCAAATTTTTTTTCTTTTTCAAACTTATTTTTATAAACAACCCATCATCTGAAAGTGTTTCTGGCCTTTACAACACTTATTCGAGACTTTCACATTTTGAAATTGTTTCAAAAGTAAACCTTCTTCAAATCTCACATTTCTAAATGTGAAAGAGAAAGCGTAACGCGTAAGTTTTAACTTTTAGTTGTGGGCGAAGCATTGTAAGGAATCAGAGTGAAAGCAGTGAAAGTCCGAGTGAAAGTTACAAATTGAATGGAACGATTCTCCCTTATCGACTTCCTTACCTCCCTGCCTATCAAGGGAGACAATGAAGGATTGACCTGAGGCAGTGAAGAAGCTGAGGTCATTCACGTCCTCAGAGAATACATCCCATGTTCCTACAAACGATCTCTGGTGCTTCAGGGAATGATTTAGTGCTTACCAACACTCACTCCAATTTAACAGGAGCCCTTCATTCAATGTCAATAGATATTGGAAAACTAGCAAAATTCCATGTGCCACTCTCTAAGTGGCCAAATTCCATATGCGGGAGGAGAAAGTGAATGAGAAAGTGAAAGTTGGAGTGTGTCCTTAAAGCGTTAGCTTTATTTTTGTCTGGGGCCTAAATCATACAAGGCTTTTGAGAGACAATGGAAGACGTGGAAGTGTTGCTATTGAGAAATGGGTTTGGCATAAGGAGAAAGTTCCGCTTTCTCCCTGACTCACCATAAACATTGAGCTGAAGGCGAGCTGTGTCGTGTGAAATAGAATTATTGACCCAACAGACGAATACTTTTCCAGCATCTTCAGGTTGAACTTGAGTCAGAAGAATGGGTCCCTCATGGGATGAGGTTCGGGCCTTGGTGTGTGTTCCAGGCCCAACATAACTTCCCAATATTTCATCCTCCCTCTCCAGGAACCATCTGCCCAGAAGAAAAAACAATATCCAAAAATTGAGGACGCTGGAGAGCTGGAAGGGACTTGGACCGTTTAGAACTCGGGGGTGGGGACGTTAAGCGGAAGCGGATGCAGCGAGGCGGAAGATTTCAATTGAATAGAAAGATGATTGGTGGGGGGGGGGGACTTACATGTAGGTCGGGGGTGGATGTCCAGAGGCAAGGCAAGGAAGGTGTAGATCATCTCCAGCGTTCACTTTTATTGTAGCATCTTTTGGCACCAAAAGTTTCACAGCCTCCGGCCCATCAGCATCTTACAAAATTCAAATCATTTGAGAACAAACTTAATCACTTCAAAAAATGCTAACTTGAGAGGCATTCAGTCATTCTAATGTCAATTTTCGGTTTTTGATTTTCCTGAAATAGAGGTTTCCGTTTCAAAAATATGTTGGTTTAAAAATTAATCGTCGTAAAAAAAAAATTTTCACAAAAAAAAAATCAACGAATCATTTTTTTCAATAGGGGAACAAAAACTGCTCAAAGGAAACAAATAGTCCTTGAAGTTTGTTTTGAGATTCCTAGAAGTCTTAAAAAAAATTCTAATAAAAATTGCGCAATTAATTTAATGTTTGTTTGCAATACTCATCTTAACTTTTAGTTCAATATTTTCTAAAAAAAAAAAAAGTTTTTGGCTTAAATGTTAAATGCTTAAATTTGGCTCTTCCTCAATCGGAAATTGATATTAAAAGAATAGTTGGTTGGATTTGTCATTGTTTACAAAAGGACGTGAAAATCATTTGAAATGACAAATAGAGCCCACTTTCTCCTGATAAGATTAAAAGAGAGAATTTTGGGAGGGCGAGGACGTGAATCAGTTTTATGTTGTAGGTTGTTGATTTTAGCCTTTCCATTAGAAGTGTAATCGATCTCCACTTGGACCAACAAAAGATCAAACGATTTATCCCTGCAAAGTAGTTGCCGATAACAAAAGATTCAAGCATTAGCTTCCATTTGCACCTCTACAAGAACCAGTGTGGACATCACCCCCAACACGTCCCACTTCTCGGGAAGTAGTCGGAAGTGAGTGGTAAAATAAAAGTTTAGGAAACAGAAGTTTACGTTTGTACTTCGACGGAGTCCTGGAACCTTCCAGGAATCGAGAAATGCTGGAGGAGGAGGTCAGGTCATATCCCAAGGACTTTCACTACCCTTCCCTCTCCTTTCACTACTACTTATAACTCCCTTCCGACAAATTCATTTCACGTCCTCAGCATAAAAGAAAGTACACACTTGAGAAAAGGAGGAAGGAGAAAGCTTTGCTGGAGAAAATAAGAAAGAGACTTTAAAGGCTTTCGTCGTTTTTTTTCCAGTTCTCTAAAATAATCGCCGTTATCCTTCCCTTGCTTTCTCTCTCGAAAACTTAAAATGATCCTGATCCTATCCGCCGCCTTCACCTACCAGTCACGCACTTCCCATTCCAATCTTACACTTCCCAATTTATGACGAATATCATTTCACGAGCGGTGCTGCAAAGCGAAAAAAATCTTTTTGAATTTTACCTCCCCTTTCTCGAGTGTTAGGAATGCCGTTGCGGCAAAAAAAAGAAAGCAAAATCTAGATTCAAATCTCATTATTTCCTGGCCTTCTAAAATGATTCAAGCACCGCTTCATCTTGTTTCTAAAAAAAAACGAAACGAATAATGAGTGGCACTGGGAATAAGTACCTGGGAACTGTAAGGTAGAACAAATCCACTTGAATTAAAAAACAAAGGAGTCCGCAATATTTCAGTCAATTTCCATGTTTTTAAGGGTTCTTGACTGCCCAAACGCTAACTAGGAAAACATAAGAGAAAAAGAAAGAAAAAGTATGGGGTTTCGGAAATTTAAGAAAAATCGAATTCGAATAACCATGTCCGTAACCCGAAAATTATAGGTTCAATTCTAAGAGAAAAAGTTATTATAGTTCTCTTTCAAATCATATGAAGCACAGATTCATTTCCCCTATATTTTAACTCAAAATTTAATTAGGAAAGCTTATAGTTTTGAATTGAAGAGTTCTCAAATTGAGACCTAAAAGTAGTTTACGTACTTTAAGTACTCAAGGTTCTACTTATTTAACCAAGGCAGGATTTTCCTAATGATAGTTTTGAAAATGATTCAAAAAAATTTTTTTGGTGCTTTTAGTGATTGAGAAGGATGAAGTGAAAGCACGTTTGTGTCCTTTTGTGACACGCAGTGCTGAGCAGAGGTCTACTTGGAAGCTGCTCTAGTTTAGGGGGAAAGTAGAAGAAGGGTATCAAATTTATTGTATTTGTTTCCAAGTTTTGGTCTAAGCTTTCTCTGCTTTCTCCCGTCGATTTCCTTTGAGAGAAAGGACTCTGAGTCGATCACGATTTCCATTCTTTCCCTGATCTACTTTCAAATGAAAATTGAAAGCTCGACATTTGCGTGTATCGAGGTCGTCGCTCGAGATCAGGCTTCAGCCTCTTCTATTCAAAAGAATAAAACACTCACGGCAGCAGCACAAGGACTTGTCTCTAACTTTATTTTTAATTCAGAAGAATCGATTCGAATTCTTTAGTAGTAAGGAAAAGTCCGGGAAAGTTCAAAGTTGGGAGGTGGCTTTAGCCTTATGGAGAGGTGAACCGTCGCTCGGCAGCTTTGGAGACAAACTTTCAAAATTTGAGAGTTGGACTTTGCAAAGTTTTAGAGTCCATTGTTCTACAAACGACTCTCGGAGAAAGTTGTGGGGTTTCAAATTCAAAAGAAAGCGGGAGAGAGGGCTTTGTAATAGAGTATTCAACTCGTCAATGTGTCCCCGTCATAAAATTCGTTTTTGAATTTGAAAAGTTTAGAGTATTTAGTTGTGGGGTTTCAAATTCAAAAGAAAGCGGGAGAGAGGGCTTTGTAATAGAGTATTCAACTCGTCAATGTGTCCCCGTCATAAAATTCGTTTTTGAATTTGAAAAGTTTTGAGTATTTTGGCAGGGCCATTACCTTTAATGATGATTCTGGAGCTAGGGCTGACTTTGATTTCGTTCGTTACTTTGTGTGAGGTTCGGCAGGCGAATCTCTTGTAACCATCTGAGGAGTCGACGTTGAAGACGTAGAGCTCACCGTTTGGCAGTAATGAGTATTTACCTGTGACAGATCATTATTTTAGGTCATTGACCTAGGATTTTTTGGCTGTTTTGAAAACAGAAGTTAGAAAAAGTGAGGTTTAGTGAAAGGAGAAAGTCCGCCTTACCAGTCTGAAAGTTTGGATAAATATTTAGAGTTGAGTCTTGCTGCCACGAAGTCACTGTCACAAAATCCCGTACTTGTGGAGGCACTATGCAGCTTTACAAGAACAAACACAATTATGCTTTACTCATTTTAAATTTAAAAATTCAAATTTATCAAAAAGTAAAAATATATTTTTTAATCCCTATTTTAAATTTTACCTATCTATGCCCAGTTAGTAAGCGTTTTAATTTAGAGTATTGATGTATATGCGCTCATAAGGTTTTTTTTTTTTGGCATGAAGGCCTAGCAGTATTGTAACTTATTTGAAAATTCTGGTCATTTTGTAAGTCAATGAAACTGTGTTTTAATTCGAACGTTGAAAACAAGAGATATAAATAATTTTGACAGCTCAATTTTTCCGAGTTGATTTAGTATTTAAAATTTTGGGAAAATTTTGTGAAGGTTCTTTTGAACTCAATCGCATCCTTGCTAGTGGCTGTAAAATGTCAATTTCTTTTGAAGTTTGGCAAAAGCCTGTAGGGTTCTGAATTGGAGTTTTCTGTGTGGTGAAGGAGTAGATTTCAATGTTTTTTAAGGTTGCAAAAGTGACTGTTTGAATTTGAGGAAATTGAATTGAATTCAGGTCAGGCGGCTCAGGGCATTTGGAGCGGTGTGCCTCGGCGCAAGCAAATATTTTGTAGAATTTTCTATTTCATTTTATTAGAGAGGGAAGAAAGGAGAGGGGGTACTTACCGTAATATGGCAATGTTTCCCCTAAGGACGCTTACATCCCGATTTTCAATTTCATATGGTACGTCTACGACTAAGGGAAATAGGAAAAATAAGGCATTAGTAAAAGGGCACTTGGGACGCAAGGGGGCTTATTTTCTTCTTCGCCTGAATCTCATTTTGAATAATAAATAAAATTAGGACTCATTTGGGTGTGAAATGAAATCGTTTTGCATAAGGCCCTGAGTTCAGGCCACACTTTTAGCAGGAAATTCTGGGATACGAAGGATTTTATAAGATGAGATCATCAGGGGACGGAGTCTTAAGACCCTCCAGCTTCTCTAAACAGAATGAATTTAAAATGCATACTTTTAGAACTGATGTGGCCCTCCTTAACTAAATGTCTACAAAAAACCATAGAATTACATAACGGGTCTAATGAGGTACTTTCTCCAAGCCGCTAACCTCATTTTCTAAAAACAGAAATCTTCCAAAGGAACCCTTAAGTGAAGTAAGTTGTAATGATCTCAAGCTTGCTATCAAAATTTATTATTAAATATTTTAATAATGTAGTTCGACTAAAATTTTATTTTAATTCCCTTTACTCGTTTAATCTTTTTTTTTTTTGCAGTTTCGTACATTGCTTTCTTCGATATCCTAATTCCCGTCTCCTCTGCTCAAGAGTATTGCTTTAAAATGTTCAATAACTATATTTGAAATTGTCTAAAATTCATGTACGCATGTAATGAGGCATTTGGGATCTTTGAACTTAAATCCCGGTTTCTCTCTCTCTCTAAGAAGCGTTTATTTGCCTTTCTTTTGGTTGACTGACGCTGATTTCATATCCGCTGCCTCCTTTCCAGTTGAATTTGCAAATGTAATGCGGGTGTAGCCCTTCTACAAAGAGAAAGATCGGAAGAAATAAGTGGAAACTGACTCAAGGCTCCCCCGAGCCCTTGATTTCCTTCTATTTCTCCAGCGACTCATACTCAGAATTTCCTGCTGGAGACTCCAGCACAACTCGATTGAGAATCATGTAATAATCCAAGACGTCGTCAAATATTTGCTTTGGAAAGGAAAGGCGAAGTTGCCCTACATTATTACCCAAATTGCGGCTTCCGGTTGTCGGAAGTCGCTTCTCGTGCCCTTTTCCATAATGCCAAATGCTATCGAAACCAAATTGCTTTCTCCTCAAGTGCGCTTCCTTAAGAGTCACACGACTACAAACAAAGGGAAATGCTCAGAGAGAATCCCATCTTCATACGCTTGGAACCCGTCTGAATAACTTTCCCTTTCAAAATCCCCCCACAAAACTTGATATTTTCATGTTTGACCTACTTTCCCCCTCCAGCCAGCCAGGAAGTTATGAAGTTGTAATTAAAGAGGCAAAGGGTCCTGGGCCCTTAATTGAGAACTACGCACACTTAGAGTATCTTTAGTGACTAAGAAATTAGTGTATGGGGTCCTAATGGAGGGACAATTAAGTTTTGGGCCCTGCTGTTTCTCAAGAATAATTTATAATTACATTTATAACGCAATTAAGGAGCCCTTTCTCCCTGACGAAGGCCCTATCAAGGCAGTTTTCCTTTGGAAAGTGAAGATGAAAGGTTCATTAAATAGTGGATAGTCAAAGACAGTGAAGATGAGTCGAAGGCGTTGATGAGGGTGACGTGACAGAAGCTAACGAGCGCTTGGGGTCCCTTCTTAATTTTAATATAAACCGCTTTGATCTTGGCAAAGATGGATTACACGGGTGAAGGGGCTTTTGTTATTTGCATGCTTAGCATTTGCTTTGTAATTGCTTACCTGCTCGAATATGTAATTTCAGGCCCAAGGGCTGATCCTACGGGGTTAAAAGCTCGGCACCGAAAAAACGAATTGTGAATATCACTTCGAAATTGATCAGAACTGAACGGGAAAATGTGGAGTGTTCCTTCTTCGTCAACCTAAAGCAAAATTTAATTAGGAGCGCTTAATAATTTATTCGGTTGACCTGCTAGCGCAAAAATGGAGCGCAAGCTTGAGGTATAAAAATTGAAACCAATTTGGTACGATTACCTCTCTAATTGATGAAATATTTGTCACAGGTAAGAAGTCTTTAGTAATCCATTGAATCGATGGTTTTGGCTGACCCTCCGCTTTGCACTGCACTTTCCCTCCAACGCGACTGCTAAATAGTAGGGAACTTGTCACTGGTTCTAAGATTTGCGGTCCATTTTCTTCTAACGTGATTCCAGATACTGCAAAAATAAAGAAAAAATAAAGATGAAATGGATTTATGTCGGAAAAGTTGGCCTTGATAATGACATTTTCGAAGCCCGAATTCTGTCAAAGACAAATTTTGATTAGGAGAAAAGTTGTTACATATTATTTTAAAACTACATTTAATTAAAATAAGTATTAAACTTAATAGCTGAGTGAAATTTGGCATTATGTTTCAGTTTTTTTTTATTATGTCAGTAATTATATAAGAAAGTTAAATTAAATCAAAAAAAGTTGTAGAAATATTTGTAATTTAAAGTCGAGTTTTGAAGTATGGCAATGATATTATTATTAACTATTGAGAATTTTTTGGTATAATAGGAATGGAGAAAGTTGTGGAATTGTAATTTTTTTTTTAAATTGTCAAATACTTGTCGTAATTAGACTCAAAACCATCTAAAAAATATAAGTATTTTAGGGTGAAGGGAAAGTTAAAGTTTTAGGGAATTTCAAATTAAATTTTTAATTTACCATTCTGTAGGGTGATGCATAGGCTGTGGAAGGTGATAAGTAAAAAATTGGGGAAAGTTGTGTGAAAGTAAGAATTTTAAAATTGTTTGAAATGCTGTGTGAATATATGAGATATCTTTGCTTTATTTGAAAACGAGGCAATAGGGATTGGATTGTAAAGGGAAAGGCCTTTCCCTGTTGTCTTTCCAGGGTAATTTCCGTCTCTAAATCATTTTTTGTGCACACAAAGGGAAAATTTGCCATTTTCTAGCCCGATGCCAAACGTTCAGTTCCATTCTCTGCATGAAATTATGTGACATTTATGGCTAATCCAAAGGCATTGCTCTGTCCACATAAACTTTTTTTATTGGATTCAAATAGTGAGTGTACTTTAGAACTTTCTCCAAAATTCCTCAAAGCCCATCTTTTGCATATGCAGCTCTCCTACTGCCCCAAACTTTCGATTTTCCACTTTTTTTAAACTTTCTCTCTCTTCAAAAAGAGTCACTTTTAGTTTTAGTAGCAACATTTCCCGAGGCATAACCTTCGCTACTTTCTCTTTTGCCGCCAGTTTACTTTCTAGTGGGTTTTTATCGCAGAATTAACGTCGTGGTCCTTGGTCCTTGAAATTTATACAAGGCACCGTTTTATCCTTTCATCGTTTCTAAATAGCAAAACTTTAAACAGGTTTGCCATGTTCTTTTTTTAAGGCTTTTGATGCTCCTATTTCATGAAAGGATTCAATGAATTTTAACTCTGCTTATTAAAGTCTTAATCTCTTCAGTCAAGCAGGCTCCTTAAGTGTTGACACGTCGAGATAAAAGGGGCTTTCCTTAAAAAATCGATGTTTTCTCCCAAGCTACTTTCACTTTTAAAACCTCTTTTATGGGATGATGATGATGAGGAGAGCTTAATTAAAAATTAAATTGGCTCAGTTATTGAGTATTATGGGCCCTCCCTCAACACTTCATATTTGGAGGCCCCTTGGCTTCGAGACTGCGGATTTAAGGGCCTTTTCAAAGGAAGGAAGGAACGTGAAGGGCGGAGGAAGTACGTGCTTCTGAAGCAGAAGTGGATCTATTGTAGGCTCAAGGGACCCCTGCCGAGAATTACTCGACTCGACCTGGGAAGTATTTGTGATAATTACTTGATTCAATTAGTTACTTTCTCCTTAAACACTTTCACTCTCTCAAGTGATATCAATTAAGTGCGTCTTTCCAGTCACCTCATTTCCATTTTCATTTCACAAAAAGAAGTGCATTGTTTTTAATTAAAACGTCTGAAGGCCCTTAATAAATTATCATGCTGGGTAATTATCTAAATGTTGCACACCGTGCAGGGCAATTTAATCTTCTAACCTGTTTCGCACGGCACGCCACCGGCCCCAGATGTGTATTTTGTCCTAAATTATTTCTTTTTAGAACAGGATGCTTGCAAAAACTAATTTTTTTTTCCCTCAAGGGTAACTACTATGAGTGAAAATGGTAAAGTGAAAGCTGAAAAACGTCTATTTCTTAGAGTGTAGCTTTTAAAAAAAAATGTAGAAAACACACAAGGATTTATTTTTATAGGGTTCCTCATTAAAATAAAGTTCAGTTCTTGATACTTGTCTTGTCAAGTCTTTTTTTTTTCGTTTTCTTGGCTGTCAACACTTCTTTACGATTCGTGATGGCATTTGAGTGTGTATTCAAATGCAATATTCATCCCTATTCCCTCACTTATAGAAAATTGGATAAAATATCTTTGAACTGAATCAAAGATGAATTGCACTCTGCCAGAGGGAGAAGGAAAAATTCAAATGAGTGCTTTCTCCTTTGAATTGACGGGACTACTTAAAAAGGCCAAAAAATCTCCGCTGACACTCAAGATTCCAAGCGTGCGAAAAAGAAAGTATCTCGAAAGTCGAATCTTCATTCGGTTCAACGCCACTTTCCCCCCCTCGACTTTCACTTTCCGTGTTTTTTGAACAGATCGATTGACTCGAGATCTCGCTATAGCCCACCCCAATCCATATTTCCAGCAATTGCATAAATTCCTCAAATTGCAAAATCTAGTAATTCCTGACTCGACGTATATTATTGAGAAATCAATTTACGACCAAGCCTTTCTGCTGGAAAACAAGACCCTGCGTGTGACGAAAGCGGCTTCTGGTTCCTTAAGTGTATATTTATTGTGCAATGTTCCATGAGTTTCCCATGGATTTCTGATAGTCTTCTTTATTTCTAGCGATGTAAGAGCTTATGCCAGGAGCAGAGAAAGTCTGAAGCAACGTCATATTCCTAGCATCCGAACCCATTAGTTTCAATGGAAGGGAATAAAATGAAATGGGATGGTTATAAGAAAAGGAAATAAAGGAAAGCAAAAGGCAAGGGGCGGGGCTCAAATTGTATTAGAAATGGCACTGGGAGATAAAGAGCCTAGGATTAGGTTACTCTCGTTAGGTTTAGGTTTAGATTCAGGTAAAATCAGGAAGAGAAAGCAATTCGCTACGACTGCGGTGAAGCCCAAAAGTCTGATTTTGGAAACGATACGGCAATTGAAAACCATCAGGAGAAAGTGCTTTCTTTTTCTGCTAAAACACTTCCGCCAGTAATCCAATATCTAATGATAGAATCAATCAAATTCCCTTCTTCAATCTCTGGATTATGCAAATGTTTTTTTTATTGAAGATTCAGTACATACAGTTCAGTGATTCAGTAACTACGACATACAAGTTTTGATCTTCTCGAGTGTCTCATTTGGAGAAAGTCAAAGTGAAAGTCCTAAGGAACCCTACATTTGCTCTCTTGCACAAATTAGCTTACCATGATTTTTTTTAGAAAAAAGTTCTCATTTACTAAAATGGGACTTTTTTTTGAAGAAGCTTTCAAAGAATAGAAGTCGATTGGTTTTGGGGGCTCCTGCTCCATTCTGTACATAATGGAACCTCATTTCATCTTCCAACTTTCTTTTGATATCAAATATCTTCTTCCAGCCTCTCTTTTATTTTCTGAACGATTCTCCCATTTTTTTTTGTTTTCATCTCCATCATTACTGAACAAAAGACTTAGGCATGACGTAGATTTGGAGCAGAGATGCATAACTAGAAGGCACAATTTGATCTTCCGATCTCTGTGCCTCTTGCTCAACCTACTTTCTCCTAACGTGAACTAAATTGTGCTAATTTGGATCCGAAAATTCAAGAATTTACTTTTTCCAATCTTTCAGGCAGTCAACATTTTGTAGGATAAGGTTGTGATCTTACAAGGAGAAAGATAACATTTTTGCCATGCAAGAGTATTTTTTTATACTTATTTGACTAAGCTAGTAATATTGATTCATATGTAAAAACTAACACTACAGGGAAAGAGAAAGTTTATTTTTCGTTCTGAAACTCGGAATTGGAAAAGGAGAAATGGAAAAACGAAATGAGCATCTCGTAAACTTTCTTTATATTTGAAGAGAATGTGACAAGACAAGGATTTCATGGACTCCTTGAACAGGCACCAGACTTTCTCCTGTTCTAAAAAAATTGAAATGGCAGACTTTCTCTGTTCTAAAAAGAATGAGAAATATGCATTTCCATTTGGTTAGGGAAACAAGGAGGGTGCGTCGCTCAATCTTCAGGCTGCCGCTGTCTCCTGAATTCATATCAACTTTACATTTTTCATTTTAGAAAAAGTTATACTTTCTCCACTATGCCCTGCGAAGGGGAAAGTTTGTGAGATAATGAAAGTATGAAGAGCCCAAGCATGGCTTAACAATAGAGGACAATAAGTTTCCCCATTTTCCAATCTCCGAAGCATGGCTCAGTCGTCTGATTTGGGCGGGATCTTATCATTTTCGGTCGTAAAAGTGAAAGTGTGGAGGTAGGTAGATGGAAATTTGAAATTATGCAGAGTAGGACTTTCTTATGGCCATAAATTGGATGTTGGTGCTCCAGTTTCAGTTGATCCTCCTCAGACTAACAACCCCAAAAGCTTCCTTAATCTCCTTTTGCCTAACCTACTTTCTCCCCTAATTCAACAACCAAATTAATCATCAGACGAAGCCTCTCACTAAACGACGACTCAGCATAAATTTTCATCAGATTCAACACACTTTCTCCTCCTTTCCAACTATTAATCCTCCTTCTTCAAAACTCAAGTCGTCTTCGAAAACGGAAGTAATTAAATTAAAAGAAAATTAGAAGGACGCGCTTTCTCCAAAACTTCATTCAAATCAGTAGAAGTCCGGTTTTACGAATTTCATGCTGCTATGATAACTTTAATTTTAGAGTTTTGAGCAGTAGATTTATAAAAAAGAAATCGAAGCTTTTGTCGCTTTTAACCCTTTTCTTTTCTAGATGCAGTGATAGCGTTGCGTGTTGCGTCATGTCTAGAAGAATAAGAATTTAAAGCTCAGAATCTGAATAAAACGCCTGGTTAGATTACGGAAACTAAACATTTATAGCGTATTTTTAATTTATGTTATCTAGAGCCTATTTTGCAATTTAGAGTTACTATTTACTAAGCAGTAAAAAAGTAAAACAAATGACCTAACAGATTATTTTTTAGATGTTTGTTTTTCATATTTCCTGAATCTTGTGAGCGTGTTCATAAATTGTGTTTATTAAATGTTAATATTGCGTTTTGCTGACCGGGAAGAATTATCCAAATAGTTTCGTGACAAGAAGAGAATAAAATTGTTCTAAAAAGTGATAAATTGCTCCCAGGCTGCCTGGCAATGTCTCATCCTCTTTTTGAGCTGTCGCTGGGGCTGGAGCAGCAGCGCTTTCCAGCGCAACTACGCTGGAAAGTCTACTTTTGAAAAAGGCTATTGTTCCTCTGTGTGTCATTTCTGAGTCGTAAAAGATAAAAAGTGAATATTTTATAAACCGAGGGGAAAGTGATAGTGGGCATTGTTGAAGTTGAGCATAAAACGTGCTTTATTAGATTACGACCCAGGGAAAGTTGAAGTCTAGAAAAAGACAATGAGAATTTACTTGGTTAGAAAGTTTTTGCATTTTACTTTCACTACGAATGAGCATAAGTTGTTTGGCTTCCAAATGGGTCTTTGAACACTGAGAATGCTGTCTCAGCGGCGACATATGAGTGATGAAGAATCCAGGGCTCGTATACTTTTTTTATATATATAATTATAAGTGTGTGTGCTCCGAAAAGAATGGATTAAAGCTTCAGCAGTAGATCAGGGTGAAAGGTGAAGAAAGTTACACATCTGATGCTTTCTTTTTCTAACAAAATGGCCGTCATTTCCTTTCTCTCTAAGAATAACCCTTGGGGGTGCCTTGGAAAGTCCTTAAACTTTCTCCTCCCATATTTCTTAGAAGATCTTCAAAAAGAAAAGTAACTCAGCTTTTTATTCTTGGCTACTCTTCTTAAGGCTTAAATTCCTTCGCTTTCCGGTCTTTGACACTTTCACCAGGACTTTCGCCACAGAAAAATTGAAATGGAGACACAAAGTGCATTGGCCAAGGAACATTTTTCACACTTTTAATTTTACATATTCTTAGGAGAAAGTATCCGCGTCCGCTTTCTCCAAAAATACTGCATCATTTCCCGCTGGGCTTTCTTCTCTCTAAATGAGACATAGTTTTAGCATGGAGCAGAATGCAGAAGTTTCTACATTTATCAACGTCCAAGTACTTCTAAGCATTTGGAGGCCAAAAGCGCAAGAAGCGTATGGTCATGTCACGTCTCAGTTCATGCTAATTAACTTTCCCTCTAGCAAGCCTTCGCACAGTTTTATCGCACATTCTTTTTCAGTTTAGAACTAATCTGACACCGGGAATTAATTTCCCAAGTACTTAAGGGACACTGATTTAACAAAAAAAAACAATATGAAATGGTGCTTCCCGTAATTATAGCAGAGCTGTGGATAAAGTGCTTCTCAAAGAAGGGTAATTGAATTTAAATAATCGTAACCATCTTCCCACTTTCGATTAGAAATACTTTTCTTTTCCTATAAAATTCAACATTTTGAAAATTGGTAGGTGCTCACGAGAAATCCAATTTCAACTTGAACTCTCGAAAATTCAGGTCATGCACTGTGTGACTTTTATTTTGGAAGATTTTATTCCCTTTTCAAGCACTTTCAAGCCTCATAGAAAAGGAAGAAGACTCAATAATCGGCTCCTAAGGCTCTTTTCACTTTACTTTCTCCCAACATTTTTTTCAAAGCGTTTTCGTCACATCTCTATTCAATGGTCTCTGAGGGAAAGTAAAATGGAAGTTGGTCAAATGCTGGAATGAAAGGCTTGGGAGACGACTCCTCAAAATGATTATTGCGCCCAAACCGACGTCTTCCTGGAATGATGGGAGGCAATGTTTTTTAGGCCTAGAAAAGAAAGTTTTCCGTCTTCCGCCTTCCGCCGCAATTCAAATGCTAATGAAGAGAGAAAAGTGATCGCTCTGTTAGGAAATAGGGCCCAGGAAGATGAAAAAAATAAAATTATCATCATAAAGACTTTCTCCTGGAGAAAGGAAGTGGTTCGAGGCTTTGGGAGAAAGCAAACTTTTCCTTTTCCAGCACCAGATCCACTTCCAACTTTTCCGTCTCCTTGAATTGGAAATGGGAGGATTGAGCATTGGAAATGGAAAGACAAAGAGTAGGATAGAACGCTGGAGCGGTGCGCCGCGGCCACACACCTTCCGCCATGAAATTTCATGAAATTTTCTAAAAAGTCATTCCCGAGGAATCAGTCTAATTAAAAACTTTCTTCTATTTTATCTTCCGCAACTTTTGAGCTCTCTCGAATTCTCTCAAGAAATGGATATGACAAAGTTAAGAGAAATCAAAAAGTTCTCCAATTATTTCGCTCTGACGCTCATTGCCTCCTTTCTATCCAAAAAAACTTGGAAACCCTGATAATTAGGAGGAACAATTAATTTATTTTAGAAGAGAAAAGGAAAATCAAATAAAAAAAATGTGTTCTATTTTTAAAAAATCCAAACACGTCATATTTTTTGTAGGGCTATAAACTTTGCTAACAAATAGATTTTAATAAAAGTAACTACGCATTGTATTACATTCTTCGTACCACTTTTGGATCTAAAAGTGGTGCGGACCCTTTGTAAATCGATTTCCTGTAATTAAACTACCGTAATTTGTCAAGGTACTAATTTTTTAATTGAGGAAATAATGACATAGATGATTTCTAGTATACTAACCGTATAATGCCACAGGCGAACAGGCATTTACACGCTTATAGAGAATTTGAACAAATAGCATTCGTTCGACATTATATCGAAATTTTGAAAATAATATAATTTCGAGTAAATTTTTTTTCACTTTATTGTTCTAACAATTTTAAATTGGAAATTATTCAAAATAGCTAAAAAACACTTCAATAAAACAGTTTTGGAGTGTACAAGAATGGAAGACGATTTGAAAACCGTTTATTTCGAAATTTTGAAGAAGAACGGAATTGAAGACGAAATTCTAGAAGTAGAAATTACAGATCCAACAGATCTTTTAGGAGAGCACATGGGAAGTCGCTGTGATTATGTCAATATCGTTTTCAAAAATGCAGCAATCGAGAAGCTACATTTCTTTGTCAAACAGCCAATTAGCATGGGCGATACAGTGCAAACAGAGATGTTCAAGAACGTTATGGTGAAGGAGGGTGTCTTCCTTACGAAATTTGTATCTGAAATGCAGGAACTTTGCAATTCAAAGTGGGTACTATTATATGGGAAACAGTTAAAGAAATTTTTTTTTTTTTGAAATTTCAAGATTTGAATTATTTCAGAAATGAAAA
>VYYI01000047.1:0-67738 GCA_021029175.1 Bilobella aurantiaca | reverse complement strand
ATGGAGTTGTTATCCATATCCCGGGACTCTTTGAAGAACTGGGAAAGAATGAAGTAAAAGGACTTACCAACTGGAAGAACCGACTTATGATCTCAGATAGGGCCCATTTAGTTTTTGACTTTCATCAGGTATTTCAATTTGTTTTCGGAAAATCAGAATTATTAGTTAAAAATGTTGGAGATCATACCATTCATAATTTCTGGCAGAGCGTGGATGGGCTTCAGGAACAGGAGAAAGGGAATAAGTCCTTGGGGACGACGAAGAAAGGAATTGGTCCTGCTTATGCTTCAAAGGCAAATCGTACCGGAATTCGAGTATCGGACCTCCTTGGCGACTTTGATGTTTTCTGCGAAAAGTAAATCATCCGTGTTTGGTTTGATTTCGAAACCGATATAATTATTTGACTCTGTTTAGATTCCGCCACCTTGTTGAAGTTTATCAGAAAATGTTTCCAAATCTCATGGTCGACATCGAGAGTGAGCTTATTCGGTACAATGAAATATGCAGAGGATATCAGACCAATGGCTGGAAATACGGTGCATTTTTTGAGCAAACAGTTAAAGGCCAACAAGAAAGTCTTGGTAGAAGGAGCCAATGCGGCTATGTTGGATATTGATTTTGGTAAATTACACGTCTATCAAATTTTATTACCCTAATAACAAATTGAAACCTAGTACAATAATTTTTAAATTATTCCCAGGAACTTATCCGTACGTTACCTCGTCCAATTGCAGTATCGGTGGTGTCTGTACCGGTCTCGGCCTGCCGCCAAAATTGTTAGTAACTTATCTAGTAACGTATTAAAAGGCTGATTCAATATTTTTGTGCAAGTGATCACTAATGATGAAATGGTTAGGATTGGAGATGTGTTTGGTGTGGTCAAGGCATATACCACCAGAGTTGGTGATGGGCCGTTTCCCACTGAACTAACTGACGTGAGTAGTTTTTTGTTGAAATCGACTCTTCTATGATAGGTTGCAGCTGTACAAATATATTACACCTTTCTCCAATTATATAGGAAACTGGCGACTTTTTACAAACTCGGGGTGCTGAATATTGGAGTGACGACGAGGCGCAAGCGGCGTTGTGGTTGGTTAGATCTTCCACAATTGATGTATACAACCACAGTAAATGGCTACACCGGGTGAGATATTTAATAATTTTTTAAAATACTTTCCGTACTACAAAACAATCAATTACTCCTTGAATCTGTTGTACAACAACGAAAATCTATGTTCAGATAAATTTTTCGGCAAAGTTTTATAATGAGGAAAACGAAGGCTGGCTATCCGATGTCCGATAACTCTTGTAATTAAAACTTTCTTTACAGTATCGCTCTTACAAAATTGGATATATTGGATACCTTACCGGAGTTGAAAATTTGCATTGGATATAAATTAAATGGAGAGAGGCTGGACGAGTACCCAGCATCGGAAGCTGACCTCAGGAAAGTTGAGGTAAGCCTACAAATTACTGAAATAAGTTGAGTCCAAGAAACTTACGAAGCCTGCGTGTTCAACTATTTGTAATCTAATTTCTCAGGTGGAGTACCTAACCCTGCCAGGATGGCAAACCAGTATTGAAAACATTCGGGAATACTCGAATCTCCCCACGCATGCGCGAGAGTACGTGGAAGCCATCCAGACGTATTTAGACGTTCCAGGTACGAATTGAGTCATATTAATAAATTGAGCAAAAATGACAAATTAATTTCAAATTCTAATATTACCATTCATTTTAGTCAAATGGATTGGGGTTGGGAAAGGGCGTGATGCAATGATCAAAGTGTTCTAGTCGGGCAAATGCATCAAAAGGCGAGAGCGAAATCTCATCTCATCATCACTTACGGCTGTTCTAGTTAGTTAAAAACCCACCGTTTTAGTAAATAAATTTCTTCTTTCTCTTGTTAACACGTATTACATTTTTATTGGATTAATTGGATCCAGGAACCCGTTACATCTTCGAAGATAGGTGCTTCGAGATTTAAATCTTTATTGAGCGACAGATCGGAGAGAAGAGTTTCAAATTGGCTTAAACGTAGTACGCCATCCATGCAAGATGCATCCTTCATTTAATTATTACTAGCTTCAACAGAATTGAAGATTTTGCTTCCTGAGTCTAAAACCTAACTAAACTCTTCACAACAAAGATTAGTTCTGGCACAAAGTTACTTATTAGTATGATGGAGAACGAAACTAGGAACAACTAATACGCGGACAAAGAGTAATCCTGTTGTAATTTCTTAATCACAGCCTGCCTGACTTATGCTTAATTTCGGATTATTCTTTATCCGCATCTTTATTAGCAGTGTTTCCTTTCCAAGTATGTCTTGCAAATTGTCTAAACCAAATGAATAATTCCAATTTGAACATATAAACAGGAATAGCGTATTTCCATATACAACGTTATAATAATCAGCAATTACAGGCCTTTGGGATCTTTACATACTTCTTGTAGATTGGCATAAATACTGAATACATTAGACGGATCTACCCTTAACTGATTCTTGGCTGAATGGTTTATACCTTTCCATAGGAACCTGGAAGACAAGGCTTCAAACCATTAATTAATCATCCGGTCAGTAAAAGTCAAACAAAAATAAGAACTAAGCAGTAAATTAACGAGACAATTTTAAATTACGCTAAACTGTTCCTGTTCGGAGGTCACACGAATATGAGAACTATAGTTTCCTGAGCTTTACGCTTATGGCCACAAATTCTGGTTTAACACTGATAGAATTCCAATTTAGTCACAATCTCTGTTAAGAACCCTTATTAATATTTCCAAATATCTACCTAAATGTCATGCTAAAACTTCCGCAATTACAAATAATTGGCATTAACTTTCCAATACTAAAAACCAATCAGAAGATTGGGTCAGCATCATCGTACATCTGGTGGTAGATTTTTGTTTGGAAGACATTTACATATCGGATTGTCCATACAAGGCTGTTGAGAACGACATATAATCAAGAGCATGTGGCACGGCATTTGGTCCTTTGAAAGGCGCCATTCGCTGGATGCAGTACTCAGCCTGATCCGGTGGAAGTTCACGGCGAAGCTCATCCGGTAGAATATATGGCTATATAATTAGAAATGGCTGTTAGGTACTGTACGGTAATTTAATTTTAGAGCAAAGTGGACATCCATTTACCTTATCGGCTGCGAGAATCCTGAATGAATCGATAACTTGTTCCGCAGTGTCAACGTCGGTTGACTCTCTTGTCACTAAAGAGGCATAAACCCAAAATGTTACTTTGTTTCAACCTAATCAACTAACTTATGTATACTTACTAAAATCAAGAAACGCATCAAAATGCACAGATCCAGTATTATTTGGGTCAACAACTGCGAGGATGCGTAAGAAATCAATATCGCCTTGCCTGTCCTTTCCGATAGAATATCCAAGGGACACAAGGCAGGACTTGAACTCTTCTCGAGTCAATTTTCCAGTTCGAGTTTTGTCAAAGTGATTGAAACTACTCCTAAACTCGTTTAGCTGGTCCTGTTTCATAACAATTGATAATAAAATCTTCAACACTGGCCGACTGGCCCATGGAGCAGCATTGTAACACGACAAAGATTCATTTACCTGTGTTATTCCCTTAGAATCTCGTGTCAAAATTTGATTTTCAACTTCATTTATAGTTCTGTTGATGGAAGTCAGAAGTTGTTCCCAACCGACACGAAGCGTTTCCATTGTGTACTGCGTGTAGCGATTCTCAAAGATCATTCCCTCCTGTATAGATTGGTGGGTCCTCTCTAACTCTTCGATATGAGGCCTGTAACTTTGAACCCCATGATGGTACTCCTTGAGGCGATGAAGCTGGTCCTCCAGCGATCCCTTAAAATAAGAAGACACTTTATCAAACATCGCATTTTAAAAGTTACTGTGCTCACTTGTAATCCCATTCCAATCGCTGTGACTGCATCCAACTGACGTTCAATCCATGGACCTACTTGATTTGCCTTTTCAGCGAACTGCCGACGTAGCATCTCGTTATCTTAAACATAATTAGTTCTCGTTTTTGAGCTTACTGTCTGTGCTGTGTTTCGTTTTCGCTAATTAGAGACTTACTTTGCTGCTTCCTAAATTCTGCTTGTAATGTTCCATCTCGTTGAGGGACTAGTTGACGTACCTCTCCCCACTTTTTCGTCAAAATCTACACAATTAAGAAAATTCACTTATTTGTATTCTAACTCAGTGGCTAAAATAATACCTCTAGTTGAGTTTCAAGCTCCTCTTTTAACTTGTTAGCCGCATTTAATTTAAGCACATTAATGGTTATAATTTTCAATTTAGAAAAAAAACGTAAACCCAAACCCATACTTGATCGTAAACTTACATTCGCTGTTAACGTTGTATAGGGATTCTCCAATCCTCCGGGGACATGGTATTTAGAAGCAATGCTTTCGACTTCCCGAACCAACGAGACAATTGAATTATATTCTTTATCGGCCTCCCCAAGTGTAGCTTTAAACTACGATATAATTTTCATAATTATTCACTTTGTATACACTATTAGTATTAGACTAGACTACAGTGCTGACAACAAAACGTACTTGATTATGTGCATCAATTAATCCTTGAATTTCGTCCACTGTATGTACGATGAACATGTCTACCAAATCTTCACTAGTGCCGTCTAGCCAATTGTTGAATGGCTAATATAAAATAGGACTTTGTACAAAACACGAATCTCACGTTTAATCTTAATCAGTAATACTCACAGCCGCTCGCTTGGCGAATTCCAAATGAAGGGTGTCGATCTTCTCCAAAATCTTTTCAGTCTCATCAAGTGCATTTCGCCTCTTTTGTGTAAGAATTCCGAGGCGATCCCATTGATCACATATTCTCTGACAACGAGCGTTGACTGAGGCACTGTCGTGATAATCTAGTGCGCTGAAAGAAGAGTTTTATCTCATTTTCGACATTTTCGTATTATAATTTACAAATTACTTTAGTTCGTGAGCGATTGCTGCGATCTGTTCTACACGATCTTGATGAGCTGCTAAATCTGACTCGAATGCTTCGTGTTTCTTTTTTAATGCTTTTAGTTCGTTAAGTTTGCAGTGACGAAAATCTTGACTTTGCAACATTTCCTCTTTCCCACGCGTCCATTCTTCGTGTATGTCTGACTTGTGTTTGAACTTCTTTGCTAAATGCTCCAGCCTTTCCAACCTAACCATATCAAATACTCTACAACTTAATAAACCCATAATTTTGAAAGAGCTGATAGAAAGCTTTTTATGCCTCATCATCTCGGCCAATAACCATTCTTCGAATGCCTTTTCAGAAGTTTCCAATCCTTTCCAAGCATGCGCAATATCCTAAATTAATCATTCAATTTTCTTTTAGGTAATTTCACACAAAACTAATCAATTGTTCATATATGGTCCAGTAAACTCACAGAAACCATTTTCCCCTCGGTAGGCATATAAGCAGGTCGATTAGAAAGACGTAGCTTTGTTTGTAAAGTGTTGAAATTGGTTTCTAGTTTAGCCTTTTGCTCTACGCGGGGAGGTTTATGCTTCCGTCTGTAAGTTCGATATTCATCCAGCTTCTTTTGGACGGTAGCCAAGGAGTTGTCTGTTTGCCGACTATTGAGCCAAGGCATTGTCCTTCGAATCCATTCTAATAGCTAATAACGGAGATATGTATACAAATCATACAAGATCAATATATTGGATGGTAATTCATACATCACTGGCTAGCCGCTCATACTCCTCCATTAGCCTTTCATTCTCTTGATTGACTTTCAGGACTTTGCAAATACGGTTTGCTGCTGTTTCGGCCTATGCGTAAAAATAGAAAAATATTAACATGTAATACACTTGGCTATTTCCTAAATCATACAGCGATTAGTCCAAAACGCCACATTAAATTCAAACAAGCCGTTCTGAAGTTTACCTTCTGGGCACCTGAGAAGCAATGGTAATACGTTGACACATAAGTCATCACTGCTCGCTCATCCGGCATCGCGGTATTATACAGATCTGCAAGATTAGTCACAAAAAAAAACACATGCTGTTAGCAGTAAGCAATTTGTTTGCTGTTTGAGTAATTGTCATCGTTTCCAATTACTATAATACGTTAATCATTACTATTCGAACAGTAGTGAGTACGATTAGAGAATTCATTAGCCTTGGGGTTTGTGATCCTGTCCATCATTATGTACAGATACGAAATAAGAACACAATTCAAACTCTACCATTGCCAACACTTAATCGAAAAGAAGGTTGAGTAAACTATTATCTTGAAAATGCATTATTATTCTGTTAGAACAAGCCCACGCAGTAAAAAAGAACCACGCCGATCTCGATTACCTGTTGTGCACCCTGGAAAGCGTGATAATAACAAGAGACATATGTCATTATAGCACGCTCATCGGGTTTCGGCGTGTTGATTAAATCTGAAAGTCCATTACATATGTGTTTCAACTCTAAACTCGTTCAATTGTTTACGAAGGATTAAATGAAAAAGTACTTCGCAGCGCACCAGTCAACTAAAGTGACAACTTTCGAGCTTGTGACAAAGTTTTAGATATTGTTCTACTTAATTTCTTACCTTCTGGGTCTAACATTCTTGGAATATCAAGATACTTCTCTGCCACATCAAAAGCGGTATTTAAGTTTTCTAGCGGGTTATCCTAAAACATTAATAATTTTAACTAATTAAGGATCCATATTCATGATTCATACTACAGATCAACAGATCATAATTTTACATGTTGGAGTAAATACCTTAGACAATTTATGGTAGTCGATCAAATCGGGCCGATGACGATGAATTAGAGCGGCAAATGCGAGACCATCTTTAAAGCTGAATCCGGTAAAAATTGTGAATTTTATATGCAATACATTTAAACTGTTTAAATTAAGTACAACATACCTGAGATGAAAATTTTGAACATTAACATTTTTGTAGGGCGCAGTTTTCCTTTGGCACCAAAGAAGAAGGCCTTCCTTCGCTGTCATCTCCTCAACGGAAATGTCCTGAATTGCAAAGCGAAGAATAATGGTCCATATCATACCAAGGGTCATTTTCAAGTTTCCGTCTACGATTTCTAAAGTATAACAGTCAGTAGCTCAAACCCTGGAAACTTATTAATATAAAAGCAGAGAACAAAGAGTGCTCATCTGGCGTGTATCTTACCCTCAGCACCAATGGAAACCAACTTGACTCCCTTACTGGCAATAAAGTCTAATGCTTTGTTAACATTAGCGATCTTATGAAAACGCATCTTTCCCCTATCCGGTTTTGGAAGAACTTCTCCAGAAATTACTTCAAGCAGGAGCATTAACTTGAGTCCATTTCGAAAATCTTCGTCGATGTTATCAATTCCTGTCCCAGCTTTTCGAAGATGAGAATTACACCAAGCGGTGAAAGTCTATAAAAATAAGATAACATGAAGAGAACATTTGACCGACAAATTACAAAAATATAACGATAAAGCAAATAGGTAAACAGTAGCATTAATCGGGGATAGTATTAAACTATGACAAGTCGCGCTAATAGAAAAAGAAATTGTAAAGATGGTTAAGTCAGACCATTAACTAAAAATGTAATGCTATAAAATTTGGAAATTCAAATAAAAAAAAGTCCTAAAATAACTTAATTTATTCTCCATCGTATACTGGAGGATTTACATTTAGGAACGATGATGAAGATGATTAAAAATCGAGCGGAACATCGAGTAATGCATTTTGGTTAAATTAGCAAAAAATTACATAGCATTCAAAATTCGTTGGGAAGAATTGGTAGACATATAAGATTAGAACTTATTAGAATCAGGCAGATTTCACTTAAATTAGGTAGTTTTCACATTCCGGAGTATAAAAATGAGCCGAAATTCTTAAAATAGAAATACTGCGGAAGATGCAGCAGCCCAGAATAAAATTAGATCAAATGGGGTGGGAAGGGGACAATGACGATGTCAAAAATGTGAGTATGGCTACGCGGCTTCTTGAATTTATGTCACCGTTTTAATTAATTCATGTCTGTTGTCGCGGAAAAATTAGTTACGAGAATGCGATGATGCTTAAGACGACTACATGAACAAGAGAGAAAGGTAAGAAGAATGTCCTTGGTTTAAATAACTAAGGTCATTTCTTGACTATGACTAGTTGACTGTAAACTAAAATCAATTGAGAATGAATAAACTTTAACAATAGTTTTAGTTTACATTTCAGGGCATATTCTTTACCCCAGACCGAGCACGACCTACAGCCCCAAGTGCGGCTATTGAATCCAAATAACATCTTCCTTCACTTGAAGGTTTGCCTGATTCCATATTTGGACTCGGTCCCGGTAACTCAATCCATATCTTCTCTGAGCTGACTACAATTGCATACAAGACTCTTACCAGTACTTTCGCCAAATAAATAAGGACGGGGTTTCCTTATACTAGTAGGTAGGATAATCAAATGCATAGTTGTCGACTTTTAAATGCTTTCCGAGTAACCAACTGTAGTGAATAATTCGTAAATTCACAACATAATACAAAATCATCGTTATATAAATTAAATGTTGGTTTTCTTCCAGATTAAACCAATGTTGAAGATGATTTTGGTAACTTTGGTTCAACTATCTTTTGCCTGACATTCACGTTATTAGCTTGATTGGGGTTTGCGTGCAATATCAGAATACAGGAACGCTGTAATAAAATATTCCCAATCCCAAACCAAATACAGCAGCTGTTAATCGTTACCTTTTTCTGTTGCTTCTCCCAGGCAGGGTCTAACAACCCTTCCCGTTCCCATTCCTCTTCCTGTTCCATGTAATCCTGTTCGTTGCCTCCAATGTTGTTCATCATTGACATCCCTCCGATGTTGTTCATCATTTCAGCAGCCTTAAATTGAAAATAATTCAGGAACATTATAAATAAGGTTGATACAAATTTATCAATATTTAAATTTTAGCCTTACTCATTTAGACTTTGGCTTGACGTGACTTTTAGAATTCTAATTACATTTAATGTAGTTTAGTGCACAGGCTTGACTATCCAGTTGACAAATATGTTACTTGACAAAGGTTGGATTGGAGCGTACGTTTGATAGGTTTCTCTGCGCGAAAACTTTAAAAACCAAACCTTCTTATGGGAAAATAACATTTCGTACCGTAGGGTCCAATCCAGCCCTTGACAAACTTAAAGAAAACTTAAACAGCCTAGCTCATTTACAAACGTTTAATTAAAATCGTAATAGTGTGAGTGAATAGACATTTCAATTCAACGTTTTTGAGGAAACTTAAAAACAAAGTTAAAATTTAAGTTGAAACAAGTGAAGTGGACATGGTTTCGGAACAAATAAATCCTGAACAGCGCTCTCACCCCTACTCATGCTAGTGCTTACTTTGGAGCAGTGGCCGAAGCAATGTCACCTGGGTAGGATGCTCTACGGAGAACGTTACCCCGAGTCCCAGCGTGTGTAATCCGGTAGACTGACCTTTGACCTGCCGTTGTTTGACCCTTGACCTTCGCCTACGGTCCCTTCGTCACTCCAACTCCCCTCTTAATTTTTTAAAAGAGATTGAACAGATTTTCTAAATGGATCACAAATGACAGGGAGATGAACTGACAGAAGTTGAGTGTTGAGTTGGGGAGAAGCGGAGGTGTGAGAGTTAACTGCTATGGGCACAAGTTGAGTGGGGCTGAGATGGGCTAATTGAAAGAAAACAATTAACGCTACTCCTGTTTCCGGTAATTAGAATTGGATGGGACGAGGGAGACCGTACATTCGGTGGCAGTCTGGCAGTCACTCGCTCAATTTACATAAGCACATATTCCCGGATACAGAATGAGGATTTGGGAGGGTTTATAAATAGAAAATTAGGAAATGCGCAAGACAGGAGTAGAAAGAGTTGGAGGCAATCCACTGTGGTCTCCTTTAGAACTCTCTTTAATATTCTAGTTGCAAATTACCTCAAATCACCACAAAATTAGCCATTTAGCTGATACTATTCTAGTAATATTAAAAAGGGAATGCTGTTATCGTGAGTGTGTGACAATGGGGCAGGATGGTAATAGTTGATAGTGGGGGGACGGTAACACCGCACTAATTAGATTAAGCTAATTAGATGGGAATGATTATTGTTTGAAACCTTAATTCTACACAAATTTTACTTCGTCCCACAGTGCAATAACTACATAAATATTAAAATTGGGCTCCTCGCTTTTATGGCGGGCTAGTTTGCGTTATTATAAAATATTATTTAATAGATCCTTCCGAATTACTAAAAATTATAATGCTTAATTGGTATATTTAATATTATCCTCTCTATCAGCATTTTAAATGGTTAACATTTAATTAACACTACATATTTAAATCGTAAAACCGCACCTCAAAAGGTAAAAGAAAAATTTGACTATGAAATTTGGAAAAAAAAAAAGAATAACTCGAATAAAAAACTAATATTACGTATTTTTTACTCGCTGGAATATTTCAAACAACCCGCAACCGTTTGAAAACTACTGAATAATTTCAGAATATAATACTATTTAAAGAGTGCGAATGAGACAAATACATGCATCTAGAAAAAATTAGTGAATAATTTCAACAGTGAATACATTGTTTTTTTCTTAATTTATTGTAACAATGGATTTCTTGTACGGTTGGCCATGCAAGGCCATTTTCACTTTCCTTTTTCTGAATTATTAGCTAAGTTATCTTTCTTGATGCATCAGGCATAGATCGTTTGCATTAAAACGAGTAAGTTTGGAAAGCGCAAGCGCAATTTATTAACCAAGGTTTAGCGCCTAAATCCTTGACTCTATCCCACTGGATGTTGACATTTGACGTAAGTTATTAGTTAGTTGGGGTCGTGTTCTCGTGTTATCGTTTCGTAATCGTAATACTCTAATTCCCCATCTTGCGGCCCTTACGCGTCGGGTAGAAACTTTATCCAAAATGGCCCTTCCTGCCCATCTAGCTACCCTCCTTGGCACAAACTGCCACATTTCTTGTACTAGAAGCTTCTACTGAAAATAGAGGGTGCACATCTCATTGCGGAAACGGAAGCCAATAACCCAAGCTTCCTCAAAGCTACGCAATTCTATTGGACGCTGAACACAAATGCTTAATTGATTTCTGAATAAATTAACTAAACACGGACAGATTTGGGCCAGCATGGGCGCTTGGGCCAATAAACCAGATGGAAAATATTTGGAAATCCAACATTATTCTGAAATTAAATGTGCCCTCATTCACTCTCATGTTAAGTCACTCATTGCATAACTTACCTACCATCCTAAAAGGACTCAAACAATAATCTAACTCTTAATTCCGTATTTTCGATTAGTACTAAAGACAGCAAATATTTAAAATGTTTTCCTTTTATTTTAATTACGATTTCAATCTGTTTTTTTCAAAGGCAACGGTACCTCAAATCTGCAAACTTATGTAAAAAAGACGGAATACAGGATTTTAATCATTGTCAGCAAAAGGTTTACTTAAAAAGAGACCTCGAGCATCATTCTTACATCTGTGACTAAAGCCTTGGCTAGAGTTGCTGTGCTCGTTCCGTTCAGTTCCTTGGTGTTCTGTTCTCATTACCAGCTAACATCCAGAGTTACTCATTTCGTTCTCATCACATTCCTTTCTGTGCTGTTCTCAAGTCAATTTGAAGCCCAATTTTATGCGGTAACTATGGATGAGCGTGTAAACGGTTTTTAAAGAAAATGAGCTTTTTAGAACAACGTGAGCTGTTTTTCTTTACAAAAGATGGTTGATTTGAGTAAACAATTGATCTTGAGTGTAAATAATTAAGTTAATTGCAATTAATGCAATTTGGACCAGTTTTGATAATTAAATAATATCCATAAGTTAAAGTAATTGTCTAATTTTGATTAGTGTATACCCTATTGTCGTCCAATAGAGTGAAAAGCGCTAACTTTTGTTGTAAAAGTGCTGAGAAAGGAGAAGGGGCGGGGCGTTCTCATGTCGTTCTCCTCTGGGAGTAGAGTTGAGTTCTACTTCCAAAAGAGAACGGAATGAGAAAGGAAAACGGATACTCTGGATGCGTTCTCTTACTTCACGTCGTTCTCCAGAGAACGACGTGAGAATGAGAACGGAATGAGTACGGCAACTCTGGATCGGCAAAACCTCATAGGAATGAGAACGGAACGAGAAAACCACTAACTCTGGATCAAGCTATAATGTCCCTTTCACAACTGCCTCAAGGCTAGTCTCCCAAGGTCCTTCCATCAACAATCACAAACTTCAACACCACCACTCACATCAACAAATCCAACACCATCCTTTGTCTAACATAGAAATCGTCACCTTAATTAAAACAACTCCAGCTTCAAATAGCATACAACTTACATTGCATACACTCACTCTCCATTCGCCTCGTTCACACTCATCGCCAAACTGCCGGCCCAACATAAATCTATGCAGGATTCAGCAATTTCTCTCAAACATTTATGCATCAGCTACAAATTAAAAAAAAAATCAGCTTAGTGAGTATGCTCTTACCCTACTTTCGCAACTTAGCAATTTCTTCAAAATTAAAATTAAACCATATGAGATGAGCAAGTTTGGAGTACAGGAAACATTTCACTTTTAACAAGCAATATTTTACTCAATTCTGTTTAAATTAATTATTTTATTTTATCAAAATATTTACTAATACGCTCATTTTACCAATTTAGTCAACCCTAAACGTCAACCTTGCTAAATCAAAGGATTCATGACTTCTTCCATTTCAACATGACTCTTAATTTAATTAGTTCGATATTCCAAAGTGCATAGCATGGGAATGAGACTAGAGCGAATACACACTCCCATTCTCCCACATTCCAATCACAATGTGTTAGCCTCTGGGAAAATTGCAACTGCAATTGGTCTTTTCGTGCATCTGCAAAGCACCACTTTACTCACTTCCAAGTACCCAGTGGTCATTTGCTAACTCAAATTTCTGAAGTCGGCTACTTTCCGCACTCCCATTTTCCCTTTCTATGGATACGGGAAATCTCACTTCAAAAAATCTTAAATTTAGGAAATGACCATACGGTGCATTGGCAAGTGTCTGGAAGGAGGTCGCGGCCATTTCCCTCCGTTCAACTGGGTGTCCATTGCCCTGTGTGGGACGCTTTAAATTACTATCTTAGAAAACTAAGCCCAAATCCAACGCCCACACCTCTCCCGCCCCACTTTAACTTCAAAGGAAATCAAAGGAAGAGGTCAAGTGACAGAGGACGACAGAACTTACGCTTGCAGACGCTTCCACACACCTGCATCTACATCAGAACAACGAAAAGCCCACTTTCCAAAATGCAACAATTACTCAGTCCTCAAATCACAGACTATTCACCACACGCCAAGAACCCAGACAACGCAGGCAGGCAGAGACCTTGAACTCCACAAAGAGTTCTCTCCTGGAACACGAAGAAAATGGATCGATTTCAGACACCCCTTGTAAAACAAGGGGAATTAAAGGCGGGCGTACTTTCCCTTTTCTCCGCTATTATTCCCCTCAGGATAACTCTCAATAAAAGTGGTTGATTGTCTCCAAAAGTGTTGAGAGAGAAAGCACTTGAAGACGCTCCTTCACGCTTCGTTCAAATGAAGAAGAAGACGGGCGGGAGTAGGTGGAAAGTTAAGGGAACTTTATTCAAGTCAAATCAAGTTCTGCGTCACTTCCACTCCACTTCCCTTTGGTGGAAGATGAGAATCCAATTAATCCATCCAACAACAACGCCCTACTTTCTCCACCAATCTAATCTCCCTCCACACACACACACATTAGGACCCACTTAAGGCTTAGAGATGACGCTTAATGCAGCCAAACCCACCTTCACTTCCGGCTTCCACCTCAGCCCCACCAGCAGACCTATCAAATTATCCTACCCCATCAAGACAACCCCTCCAAATTAAAACCATCACTCAAGTATCACCTAACGCTCAAATTTACTTTCACTCAACTTAACTCGACAAACAAAGGATCCAATCAAACCCAATGGCTCGTGCCTCCCTTCCCATAAAACAACAATTTGGAAATATGAAAAGCCTTCTACTCTCCCAATGGCAAAATTAACCAGCTCTCATAAAAACTTTTAAAAGCCTCATCTAAAACAAAATTAATGACAAGCTCAGCGGCATTAGCGGAAGAAAAATTGAAAGGCTTTTTTTGCATTAAAAAAAAGACTGGCTGATAGAAACTTTATTATTCTTTCTTTATTATGTAAGGAAGTTTAGGTCCGTTGGAGAAGCTCTTTGCAATGGAAATTGCGCCTAGGTCATCCAAACTTACGTTTGCCAGAACTCATTTTAAGAGAAAGTTATCTCTCGTACGACTCTAATCTTGCGTCTCCTTTCTCCGTAGTGAAAGTAGGAGTGAATTGAGGAATAGTTTTGCAAATGCAGTAAGACCATGTCCCATAACTCTCCTTCCTCCCTGTCTCTCGAGACCCACTAGGAAGGAGGCAGGGAAATAAAAGGAAAGCAACTTATATTTATGGACTCAGAACGCTTCCCCTACAAATCCCATTAGAAATGACCCACCCCAGAACAATGGAGCCCACAATTTATAGACTAGCGACTCCAACATCCAGAAAATAGAAACAAAACACCTCAGCCAATCTCAAGTAACACGGGATACATGACGGTGCACAAAATAGAAATCCAATATCAGAAACCACCAAAACAAACTGACAACAAAATCTAATCCACCGCACAACAAAGGGAGAGAGAGAGTGAAAGTCAGTGCAGGAGAAAGTAAACTTTAATTTGCAAAAACAAATCCATTTCCTTTAAAGTTAGAATTCAATTAAGCAAATACACCATTGGAAGAAGGAGCGATAAAGCCACGCCCTACTTTATTAGCGTCAAATAAAGCTAGAATGCCTTTCTCAAAATGATGTCTCAACCACGGGAGTAAAAAATGCGTCGAGAATTCCTTGCCTCAGCTCAAGAACTGTTCGAGAGCTAACTTTTCCATTTGCTATATAAAATGTTTGGAATGTTGAAATTGGAAAGCACTGGAAAGTGACCCCACCCTCTTGTCCTAGGCTAATGGGCTCTAAATCATGCCCTCTTCTCTCAATTAGCTTCCAAAGGGACATTAAGGTAAAAGTACCCACCCACCCCCAGGAGAAGCACTTGGAAATAGAAGAGTAATAGATGATCATTAGGAGCCAATCCATCAGAGGACGAGAGAGTAGTGCATTCCCTAAAAATAGCATAATTCCCTCTAATGTAAAACCATAATCATCAAGACGTAATGACCCGGAGGAAGCCGCACTTTCACTCTGAATTAATCAACTGCGCGGAGACCAAAGGCAGAATTTCCTCAAAATTCCAACCAACCAGAAACACCTCGTCTATTTTTACTCCTCTATAAATAACTTATCCATACTCTGAGTTTCTCAAGAAATGGCACAAAAAGTAAAAGGCTGGATCCATATCCTCAAATCAACACCTCAAATAGCTCAATCTTTTTCTGAGCACAAGCAAAGAAACACATTTTACAAGGAAAGAGACAAGAACTTCCTACCATAAGATCATTTACTAGTTCAAATTCAAATTTCAAGGTTTGGAAATTTGACGAAATTCGGTCATATGCGGCTAACATGTGAAGTCGGCAGTAAAATTCTGACAACTAGCAAATGATCTTACGCTATTTTTCACAATGTAAAGAAGTTGTAAAGCTATTTATTTTTTTCAGTGGGACTTGAGAAAAGCTCAAGCTTGAAAATGCCTGGAGACAAATTAAATTTTCTGTTTATTGCGACCATTTAGTAAAGAATAGGATTGTGGGCTTTTCCACTTTCTCTTCAGGCATATACAGCCAAAGGCGGCCTTTCCCTTGTAAATAATCCATGCGACCTTCCGACGCCCTTGCTTCCGGGAATTTCCTCCTTTTTACTTTCCCGAGGCGAGGCGGGGATTGACCTCTCTTAATAGGCCTTCAGAGCCTCCTTGCCACTGGAAGATTCATAAAAAATTCCCAAGTCCCTGGCCCAAGTCCAGCGCCTCCTCGAAGACTTCACTCTTCCTCCAGGAAGCCTCCTTTAGAATTCTAAATTCTCTAAAACCCTTTTCAGAAATAGAAGATCCAGATCAGCCATTTAGAGGAACCTCTCCTCCTCCTCAAGCCTGGGAAACCCATAGTAAGGGATCTAGAATATCCAGAAGGATTCCAGTCTACATCTCACTACTAAAATCCATCAACCGAAAAAGCACAAGAACACTTTTATGTCCTCTCAAATTCCTTCCAGTCAATGGAAAAGAAACTCAAAAAAGAACATTTCAAACTCTCCAGAATGATTTGGTGGCGAGGCTGGGTTTATCTACAGTCAACACAGGAAATTGTCTCTTTAAAATCCGAATCTCATCTCCATCATTCACATAATTCACAATTAGACTTAGACTGTGTCTTCTTCACTTAAATTCATTTTAGACAAGTACCTTTTCAGGCATTTTAGAAAATACTTTCCCAAACCTTTTTCTAATCCCTACCTGTCTGGGGATTTGAAGGCAGAATCCTATTGGTTTCAATGCCATTTGTATAATTTGATTCTCCTCTGAACCTTCCGAGCTCTCGCGTCTCGCCCTAAATGATCTTGTAGACTTCCCCCTTATGACATCCCATTTCTTCCATGTAGAGGCAGTTCCAGCCGAGAAAGTAATTTCCCTCCTTGGAAATAAAAGAAAAAGACCTACGCAACCTGAAAGGATCTCTTCCAATTGGGAATTTAATAATAAATAAAGGAAAGAGAAAGTAGAGAGAAAGCCACCGCAGAGCCACCCTTTTCCAGGAGCCGCCGTCGGTGGAAGAGGCTGTAGAATGGGATCCCTGGGACACTCTGCATTCCAAACTCAACACAATAAACACCTCGGAAGAAGCATATAAGTAGGAGAGAATAGGAGTGGAAAATGCGTTCCGGGAAGATTGGAAATATTCCACTTGACACACCACTTGAGAGAGGCCCACTTGAGGCGCATTCTGAATTCAAGGAGGGAAGGGCCCTTCTAATTGAATCGACTCACTTACAACCCTCGATTCTAATAAGATGAAAGGGTCAGAGGCCAGCCCCGCCCCCTTAATGAGCCATTGCGAAGGAGGCATTAGGAAAAGAATCGATATTTAATCCAATGGAAGTGGAAAGTGTCCTCCACCTGATGAAGTGGAAGTGATTGGTTGGAATGTCCTCCTACTTTCACTCCTTCCCAAACTATCCCCTTGTCTTCTCTTGTTTTTGAGAAAGTGGAATAGAGATCCACTTAAGGAGGCGATTAGGATGGGAAATCTTGGTGAAAGCACTTCCATGTTCTTCCTTACTCGACGCTCTCACACATAACAAACACTTTCCATCTACAAAACAAGTACGACAAACTACAGATTCAACTTTGCTCGATATCAAAACACAATTTACGCCTAAATTCAACACTTTGGAAATGCTAGAGAAAGAGGATGGTTGAAATAGACAGAAGCCATCCTTTCATATTTTTCTAAATTTACATTAAATCGAACCAAGAATTACAACTATTTTTTTAATCAATGTCCGTACCAGAACTATACTGAAACATTGCGCATTTTTAGCATTGTGGAATTGTTCTCTTTTTGCTCACAAAAGTAACTTGTTCAACATATTATTATAACTTAATTTATGTCATTTCAATCTCCATCCACAAGACAAATTCTCTTCAAGAATTTGTAGTATTTACATTTAAAACCAACGCCCCAGGCATAGGCTCGACTAAAGCATGGAGTTTCCCATATTCAAATGAAATGAAGAGTTAACACTGTGAACATAATTCATTTCAAATGCTAATTTGGAGAAACATGAGATGAAAAGTGGTAGGAATGAATAGAAAGCCACTACGCCTTCCCTGATGTTGGTTAAATAATGAGAGTCCTTCGAGTCCATTTCCTTTTGTTTTCTGATTAGGATCAATTCCAGTGAACAGTGAAGTCTAATAATCCCAACACTGCCCACCACCCAGCATCTGCTTTCTCTTTTGTTTTCCCAATGTCTCCCTTCGTGTGTGGTTTTCGTAATACGGAGCTGTCACCGAAGCCCAGGCCAAAGTGACTTCTAGCCAATAAATTAGAGACTTCCGAAAGTAATGAATCATAAGCAGGGAGAAAGGGGCTTTAGAAGTTGAGGATTAATGGAAAGTCGTCACAAAGTAGCCTAATTCACAAGTGCTCCCTCAAAACTGATAACACTAACCGCAATACCGTCAAGTACACAATCCTCAGCGAATGTGTTTCAACGCTCTAAAACAAAAGGACTACCAAAACAAGTAATCCCCGCATCGAATCTCAGCGAGAATCAAGCGTGGAGAAAGGAAATAGAGTTGTGAGGCTGAGGAAGCGTTCTCTAAAGAGCGGAAAATCCATTCATTAGGCTTGTTTCTCCAATCAGTCGCGTAAAGAGGGATGGGAGGCCCTTTTTCTTCTGTCGTGATGTAATAAGGAAGAGATGAAGGATAGAAAGGAGACTTCCGCCTCAGTGGCCGCGAGATAAGTTATGATGAGATACATTGGACACGGAGCCTGGGCCACACGACGACTTCTGTGGCAGAAGACAGAAAGAAAAGGATACCGGAAACGCAGGGAGCATCTAATCTTTCTCTTCCAAGTCAACTTGTCAACAGGGAAATATCACAGCACTTTACTTGCCTCCATTTTATGCCCAATCACACTCAACCAGCCAAACCACACAAGCACGCTCAAACTAACAGTGAATTAAAGAGAAGCTCAACAATTAAACTTTAAGAACTCAATAATTAAAGCCAAAAGAACCCTAAAATGAAAACAAAGCTGCGCGAGCCTCAAAGCACACCATCAAGCTGTCAACCTTTGCTGTTTTAAAAACAAACTTTATCCATCCACACCTTTCCATAACTTATTTAATACGGTTCCGGGACAGGAAAAATTAAAAGAACAAACTTCATTTCAAAAGGAAATCAAAGTTTTAAGCCTGAATTTATAACAAAGGATATTTGGATCAGTATTTTCAAAAAGGGCAATACAGTAACTCTCTAAGCAAAGCTAAAATAAATCACTAACAAAGTGAAAAGTTCAGCTTAATTTTTAAAGCAAGTGAAAGCGGACATGGCTTCCCTTTTAATTCAAAAATAACCTTGAGCCGATTTTTAATTTGAATACACTAAAATTCTCCTAAATCAAATAAATGTTGGGGAGACGAAGAGTGGCTGGCTTTATTGGATTTAAACCAGAAAGGCATCAACTTGTCATGCGTTCAAGGCCAATACTTGTCAATTATCAATAACCTCATTTGACCATACCGCTCAATATCTCAATTTATATCTTTACAAAACTCAAAATTTTATTGGCAATTTTAAATTGCTTAATTGAGGTATTTTCTTTTTTCCCCAACTACTTGAATTTTACGACCTTGTGACAACAGCACTTAATTATAAAAATGTAAATTACATGATTGATGAGAATAGGAAAACTAGAAGAGGGAGGTAAAAAATGTTCTAAAATATGAAAAGGAATGACAAGTGCCCAGTGGTCCAAAGACTCCTCGGTTCTGTGGCCAGCCTTTCTAGCTGAATGTGATTCAGCGAAAGGAACTGTAGCGAAGCGTAGACGCTGCGTCTTGTCTCCGCCGCTGAATCCAAAGCCTCTTGGCCACACTCCTCCTCTTCTTCCCATTGATTTGGAATCCCAGGAAGGAAAAGAAGCGAAGGTGGATCGATAGAGCAGGGATTCTCGAGTCCACTTGGCCCCACCGACCATTCACACTTTCCCCACATTCCACACAGCCTCAAATCCCTTAATTACACAACCAGCCTCCACTTCCTCCAATTATAAATTCCATCCCTCCAATTTACTTCTCCAAATTAAGCACCACAAATATCCACGTACGCTCCACCACCACGTAAGGCTCATCAAGAGAGAGGGAAAAAGAAAGCCGCCGCAAGGATCTCCCATCCAAAGAATTTTTTAATAATCCTCCGAATTAATTCAAAGCGACTAGCCACTTTCCTCCTCTCCAGGAGTCAACTTTACTTTTTTCATAGTGAACTCTACCCTTTGGAAATGAATTTGAAAGGAAGAAAAGAGATAGGGGAGCTTTATTACTACACACAAAGGCTTCCCATCTACAACATCCATAAAAATCCCCATTAAGAACAAAAATATATCCAAGGAGCTCAGGCTCATTCAAGACGTAGCCTGGGTTCTTCACAAGGAAAAAAGAAGGAGATACGTTCCAAAAAACATGGAAAATAGGAACTTGGAAAAGCCATTAGCACAATCTGTTACACCGGAACAAAAGACGGGGAAAAAATCTCCAGGAGAAACAAAGGATGCAGGCGCAGGCAGGCATCAATGTCATTTCTCCAGCTCTTTCGTTCTGGAATTACCGGTTACAAAACGATGATCGGTCACAGGTGACCTTTACTCCATGTCACTTCCTTAGTCACCTCTGACCCCCCTAATCAGTGCCCTTTCCCAAGCCCCTTTTCCTCTAAAAGATCTACTTTGAGTACTCTGAGTCACTTCGAGTACTTTACTGCGACCTAATCTGCCTGACAGGCCTGACGGAGGAGCGTCAGCGTGTCCCATGTCATGCCGGAGAGTGAAGGCTTTGGATTTAATTCCTGCTACTCGTAGCGTAGAATGATAAGTTGGGAAGAGAGGTTTGATTATGAGCTGAGGAAATGGGGTTGCCCATCTGCTTGGTTGGAGATGCTAAATGGGATTGAGTGTTGTAAGAGGATCACTTTCTACCTTCCTTTACCAGAACGGAGAACAAGGCGTTTTTTCAAGAGCGCGGTGGCCACTTTCCCCGTTGGAGAAATTTTTAGACGAAAAATTGTGTAGTCTGACACGCCAAACAAAAATTTAACACGTGACAGAAGGAGGAAGCGTCACAGTTTCCTAGATTCATGTTTACTTACTTCAGGATTCTTTCCGCTTATGGACGTCTACAGCCAAACACTCTGTAGATGGGCTGGAGGCAGGGAAAGGACAAGTCTTATCACTTTCACTGCCAAACAAGGCAGGAAGAGGGGAAGAAGATGAGAAATCCCTTTGAAAATAGTTACATTAGGCGGAGGCTCAGAGGAAGACGGGGAGGGAGGGAGAAAGTCATAAAGTCTCGTTAAGACGACTACCTCGAACTGGGAAATCGAGATAGGAGGACTTGGGAAGTGGAGTCCTTGGCCTAAGGCGTACCCTTATCCCCCACCAAAGGAGGGCCTTACCTCCAGGAGCCATTTCTCAGGAGATTTCACCTAATTCCTAAGTAGCTTTGTCATGTGACACACAAAAAGGCGATCCTCCCCCATTGACTTTATGGAATGGGACAGATGAGATGGAATTTTAATGCTCGCTCTTCGTCGTAAGAAGTAGGAGATGGTGGGAGACCTAATATGCTCAGATTCTGATACACTTGGAGAAAGTTGAGGGGACTTTCCGCCAAAAAAAGAAAAAGTTTTCGTCTCCAATTCCAAGAAGAAGGAATCCATTAAGGGAGCCCTACCCTTCCCATGTAGGACACAGAGCCCCTTCGTAGCTCCGCTCAACTTGGCACAAATAAGATCCGGCTGGGAAACTACCCAAACTTTTTCCCATAGACACCACATGCCTCGGCTGCTGGAGAAAGTTACCCAACCAACCTCCGCGCACAATGCCGCTCTCAACCTTCCACGGACTTTTTAAATCAGCTCAATTCTCCATTTCAAACTTCCACTTTTTCCGACGGAACCGATGAACGGCCCCTTTCAATTCAGGACCCAAACTTTACATTTTCAAATTCAAATGATTTCTCAAATAATAGTAATGAGAACTTTACTCTTTTTTTAAAAGTAGTCACCACGGGTGGCTGTTAAGAATGACAAAAGTTTTCTACAAGAGTAATTCAAATAACTTAGAGATACTGTAATGATTGTTACGTTCATGACACGCCTTTAACTTTAATTTTGACAATATCCAAGCAAACGTCTCCAAAAACGTCGAACGCTAGCTTATGTCCAAGACAAATATTAATGCCTCTTCCAAAAACGTAAGCAATTTCCAAGTTGAAGGAAATGACGCCGTATTGAACTTACATAATCTGGAGCTAAATCAAATTCTTAAATGGAGGTCCTACAAAGAATTCAAATCCAGTTGAGTAATTTGAATTAAGCGTCAGGGCATTAGGGATATTAGAATTGGAGCGCTGGAGCACCAAGCCCCTGTCACCTCAATTAATTTCTGTGACTTTGAAGTCCCTCTTACACTAACTTCATAACTTCATTGAGGAAAGGAGATGAAAGTGTTGATGGCTCATTTTCTCCGTTTCCTTTCAGCCCTTTTCACCAGCGCTCCTTCCTTGATATGGCACTTTCTCCATTCTGCCCAACATTGGCTGGAAAGATGAAGAATGAAAGTCAAAGGGAGAGGGTCTGACTCTCAATGGAAATTCGTTTAAGAAGGGCAAGGGAAGCCAGCCTCCCGAGAATCTTCTCCTTGAAAGTGAAAGGAAGAGAGGACGTGACAGACAGACGAAAACTTTCCCACCACTTTCTCCCAATTCCATTTCCAAAGGAGATAGCAGGCGAATATTTAGAGGAGAGAAAATTCATCAAAAATTCTCTAAAATTACATCACGCAGAGCCTCCTCTCCCCTCCGCCAGAAAGTGAAAGTGAGGATTCTAAATTCAGATCAGGTCACTTACGGAGGACCAGAGGATCCTCATTTCCTTCCTATAGCGGAAAGTCGAGCCACCACTACCACTCGAGCATAAATAAAAACTTCCTTAATGTAAGGCGACACTTCAATTCATTTCCATTTGCCCTCTACCACCCTCAAAAACTCATCTCTACAAGGCTCAATTAATGGTAATGGCCCCTGCCTCAGCCTCTCGTCCAGGTGGTTTTCCCTTTATAATTGGGCGTAGGCGAGAAATGACATTCTCCTCGACTGCCAATGACATTTTGAGTTTTCACAAAAGAATTTTGAAAAAAAAAGTGAGCGCAAGGCAAGAGACACCTCGAATCTAATCAGAACCAGGGAAAGCACGAGTTCCACTCAAAAACCTCGGGAAACCATATATCCTAGAATTAATGGAATCAACCAACTTTTCTGTCACTAGAAGAAATGGAGAGACCCAACTTTTGAGTTGTGAAAGGTGCAGAACTCTAATTTTTAATTAGCTCAGCTTTATGCTGGCATATAAAGTAATTTAAGGTGGTAAGAAGTGATTCTGGAGTTGGAAGTGGGAGAGTGGCGGAGCTTAAACTGGCTCTTTCCAGGCTCTTATCAAAGGGACTCCAGTCACGAAACCCACCAATTACACTTCCGTTTCTGCCCGCTCTCCTCATAAATAAACTGCGTCTAATCTAATATTTCACATCTACTTAGCCAACCAACCACAACCAAGAGAAACGCACAGTATATCCTATCATTGTATTCCACTTGCAAATGGAACGAACGGAGGAATCGATTCCTCGGATCCTGTGCTTCTACAGGTCAATTTCCGCTGGAGAACCTCACCCCTGAGAATTCCTGGAAGAAAGTGGAGCCTAAAATTAGAGGAGTCAAGTAATGGAGGAGGGCGGAGGGAATCAGTAGACACGCAGCAGTGCCTAGGCCTTGGACATGTCATCCCACTATCTTCCCTTCATGGCCTCCTTCCCTTACGGTCGACAGCGTCAGCCCCAGCCTCGCCTTCGTACATACAAAAATTGGGGAAAAAAGTTTTGAAGCCGGGGATTTGCAAAAGAACGGGGAATTGCTCTGGTGCTGGAGGCGAAGTGGAGCGCCGCGGCGGCTGCCTTCGTTTTATTATGCCAAAGAATAGGAAATCCCTAGGAGCGAATTATAAGCCATAAACTCCAAGATTTATGCTATTCAGCCTAATTCCCGGCCTCTAAAAAGTAGGGACGGAGCTCTCCGTAATGGTATTAACTAACAGAAAACTACAAAATAGCCAACTTCAACATGAAGAACAAATGACACCAAATTCTTGAGGAGCGAAACAGTGAAACTCGCTATGTAGAGTTCCGAGTGAGTAAGTTGCCGTTTGGCAACCACTAATCTCAATTCGATTTACAAAATCATTCCTCTTATCTCTGTCTCAATAAATTACTAAATTACAACTAAAATAATTATCGAAGTAAAATTAAATATAAAAAATTATTCATAAAATCCATAAATTAAATTGATTAAAACTGCCGTTAATCTTGAAAGGAAAAGTGAGCCATTGTTAAAAAACTGATTTGACATTCAATCATCTTTTATGACCAATAATTTCCGTACTTTGTGGTCTGTCGCACTGCTTTGATTCAGCCAAGGCTTATGTTCTGACCAAGTGTGGATATAATTGGTTAAATAATTTGATACAAGATATCGGGTTATTATCGAGTTCGGCGAACCCAGCGCTGACAATTATTTACCATTGTTCCCTATTTTAATTTCTGTAAATTGTAAAACTACACTTTTTTTTTACATTATTGATTATTGACAAATCTAATCTAATGCAGTAAGTTATTGTTCCCACCACCATTGACCAATTAAAAGAAATATGAAAACAAAAGATAAAGTTTACATTTACATTGTGATAAATCACATGTTCAGAATGACACTATTAGAGCAGAACTATCAGCAGCAAAACTTGTCTAACAGCAGTGACCACTGGTACTTTGGTAATGGTCAACATGACAACTGACATGTACTTGACCCTGACCTTTTGACATTGACTATCAAATGGATCAATCGAAGGTGCTAAGGGCTAAGATGTTAAAATAGTATAGCTTGTAAATGGGCGTTGTTTATGTTCCCTTTGTTCATGACCACTGCCAATGTGATGTATTGTAGGCTATGTGAGATTAGTTATGTGAGATAAAGGAGTGTGTTAGCTTACGATTGAGTGTGAGATGCTCCTGTGGATGATTGTTGGGTGTTAATTAGTTGGCGTCAATTGATTAATTGGTTCGTTGTTTAATTGTTGAATATTGAGTTCTTTGTGAGATTTGAATTCAAATGGTAATGTGAGAATCGAGAGCCCGCGCTAGGCGAGGAGCAGGAAGAAAGTGAGCAACCAAAATATTCTCAAGACACAAAGAGGGAGGAGGTCCATGGAGAGTCCCCCGGCAGTCAGGGCCTAAGCATACGCTCTCATGTACACACTTAAAACGCTTTAAAAAAACTGCTCAAACAGAATTACAAAAAAAATGATATTCAATATTCAGACTCCCAGCTTAAAACCTTACGTAAACCTAACAAGTGGTGTCTAGGGGGGAGGTTAAATGTTAATTTTCATCGTCAACACTAAATATAAATCAAAGCGCATTATTTTCTCAGCAGTAATTATTTTATTCTTGAGTTCATTTAATTATATTAATTTTCCAAGTGCAAGTGTAAGACCATACTTTTTTTTTAATATTTTCATAAATATAATTATATTTTTTGTAAAGGAAGCTTACTCGTTCTTATGCCGACAGCTGCATAGCCGAAACTTTCGGAAATTTAAAAAATCTCATTTTATTCCATTACGTGCTAAATGTGAAAACTGTGGACTAGATTTACGAAATTAGATCAATGGAAAATTTTTGGCTACTTGTAGCACAGAAATCGAAACGTTTAGAGACGACCTGGAACTGAGGGACAGACTTTCTGTTACTAGCTGAGGGAGTAGGAGATTTCTGGGTTGATGTAAATGAAAGTATCCGTCACATCAGGATTACGCTTCATTGTGTTTTTTCTCCCATTTTATCCGTGAAAGGAAGCAAATGCATTTGATGTCTGATACTTATACTTAACTATCCGCCAACTGCACAGAGAGTAGATTTTCTCTTTGATTAAATTAAATAAAGAGAATTAAAGTAACTTAACGTTAAGTTAATTTGGTATTTAAATAAAATGTTTCTATTGTTCATTTGTTTTTGCGATTGAGCCAAAAAGTGCAACGAATACGACACTAGATGTCGGCACTAACAACGACATCAATGGCGTAAATAAATAACGACTTTATCCGGCCTTCAGTAAACACCCTGTACATATAGCTCGAATATTGAAGTGAAATAATATAAACGTACATTTTATTCAATTAACTTTTCTCTCGATTATTCGCCGGATTATACAAATCGAAACTTTTTAAGACGTGAAGGCTTCAGTACACATGGATAAGCTAGCTACTCCATGACTGCCAGTTGTCGCTGCGCCGCCGTCCGAAAGAGTGATTCAGGGAGAAAGAAGGAAGGATTGCCTAAACGAAAGGATCCCAAGGCCCAAGGCTTCCCACTTATTCACCCTGCTCCATATTGCCAATCTGACCTTTGACCTCCACACTGTTTTTTTATTCCCCAAAAATTATGATTTAAGAAGATCACTATGCAATTAATCACTAGTACTCTTCCTCCGTATATACAACCATAATTAAATAAATTAAATTAACGATTTTTACTCATTTTACATCTTTTGATTTTTCGGAAATTCCTTTGAAACAGAGAAAAGAGTTGGAGGCGTGTGCCACTTTGATCAGAAGGAAAACGATGCTCAAAAGGTAAAAGCCACTTCAACAGTCAACCATATTCCCCTGGTTTGGCGTCTTTTTGTAGGCAAACGCTTTTAATGTCCAATTAGGCCTTGTAAAGGATCGTATAGGCTGAGATGGCTGTGGTGTTGTATAGGCGGAAATCACTGCCACGTGACGGCTGAACTCTGACCTCGAGTTAGGTACTTTCCTTTTATAGGGAGCTCATCTTGGCGGTGATTGTCTGTTAGGAAGAGACCTTGATTGGTTCCCATTGTCATCTGGACCTATTTAGGGGTCCTTAAATTTCACTCTCCATTGACTTCTGTCGGGATGCTTTACGACATCGTCCGGACGTCTCCCCGTAAGCCTAGGGTACCCTTGGGTAGGCATAACCCTAGCAGTCACCCTAGGGACAGTCATGATGTCATCCCCAAGAACCTCCGATAAAATTTGATCTCGTCCCAAATCTCCGACAAACAACCTCCCTAAAAGTCTCTCCTAAAGTCAACCGGACGAAATGCCGTCAAATCCTGCTGGATTGAGCCACATCCCTCATAAGACATGACAATTTGCCAAGTGGAGCGCAAGCGATCTTTACGAGGATGCTGGATTCTGGGATGCTGGGCCTGGCGTCAACATGACTTTACGATCCGCCCCAAACCCACCAGTAAATCCAGTTGGAAAGCATCCTTCACTTCCAGTTACGTCGAGACCTCTCATTGATTAGAATTGGGCACTGGACAAGGACAAAGTCCACTTTCTCCCTGGCAACCCTCCGGAAGGACCCACAAACTTCACAGTGAAAACTTTCGACTTTCCCCAACTTTTTTTTCCTTCCAGTCTTGATTTCCCTTGAACTTACAAACTTCCCTTGAATTGGACCATAAATCATTGATCTTCTCAGATGAGACTCAATTGATTCACTTAATTCAACTTCCACTTTCTCCAGCATCCTCCTCGCACTAAAAATCCCAAACCGTAAACTTAGCATCCCATTCCACTTGGGCCTTAGTGACAGGGAAAGTTTGTTAGGTACTTTCCAGAAGTACCGTGCCTTTTTTTAGTACCGGAGATGTAACAGCAGATTCAAAATGATACTTTTTATAACTCCATCCATAAAAATACGAGTAGCGTCATAACTTCCGTGTTCATAAGTAAAGCTTTGAGGGTTGCCAAGACTGTGTCAACTTACAGTGAATCTTGGTTGCTTTACAGCCACTTATTTTACAGTCAGCCTTTGATAGCTCTTGGAAAACTTTCTGAGAATTTGTAAGAGATGTGAGACAAGGGAAAATGCAGGGGAAAGAAGCATCTCATGGAATTTAATTACCGTGCGGTCATTTGTTAAATTTAAGATTTAAGTTGGCTGGATACCGCACTCGAAATTCCAACTTTGAGTCCTAGCAAAAAGTGGTGTTAGAAAAGCAATCAGAAATCTTAAATCTAGTAAATGACCACACCGTACAATACGTACATGGAATCCCTTGGTGAATATTTATTTGAACTCAAAGTTTTATAGGAACCCAGTTTAATTTACTTTTACTTTGTGTACGGGAGCATAAATAAACGCTCTGTACATGATGCAAAGGTTTGGGATAACGTCACTTTTTCCCTATCAGCTTTCTCCTTGCCTTTCACTTTTGGAACTTTGCGGTCTATCTTGCGCCTACGTTTCCGATTAGCGAAAATAAAGTGAAAGTAGCGTGTAGATAAGAAAGGGAAATTCATGGAATCTTCTTCCACCAACTTTCCCTTTGCCAGCATTCCAAATTGGAGAGAGGCGAGAAGGGAGCCTTCAAGTCCCTCCCAAGATTTATTCCTTTAATTATGATCCTGTGAAGGCCATTTTGAAGTGGAGTGGAAAAGGCGACAGTGTACTTGGTGGGGCAGCAGATGCTGCCAGTACCTTCCCCGAGAGCGCTCTCAATTTCCACTTTCACCTCAATTTTTACACGGGAGTGAGGCCCCCCCTGCGCCTTTATGACCATCTACGACAAAGTAACGAGTAAAGTTGGGACGTGGCCCTGGTGGAGACAATTACTTTCCAAGGACCAATCATAAACTAAGATACACACTTCATTCGCCCCACTCAAAAATGGAATTCCAAAAGTTAATTGACTTGGGAAAAGTGGAGTTTAGGACCCACGCTCCTTCCCACCCTAATTAACCCCCAAAAGACACATTTAACCACCTAATCCAATTCACACCCTCATCAAACTACTCTGCTTTTTTTTCAAGTGCATCTCTTCCAAAAGAAAATCAAAAAAGTTACTTTTTTTGATGTGGTTCTACAACTTGAGATTTCATAAACACCACTTCACAACCTGTCCAAACCTTCCTAAAAAACCTTCTATAAAGAGAAAGTTTCCATTATTTTAGAGAAAGCATTCTTTCAATTGAAAAATAAATTTTTTTAAAGTTTCTTTACCACAATAATGTTAGCATGATTTGAATTGGTTATCAATGTCTTAAAGCACGAGATAATTTTATTTAAACTGTTTCGAATGTAATGTTTGTTTTTTTGAAGTGAGAGTTGAAAAAGGACTTTACTCAAATACGACATAAAAGGCAGCGATTTTACTGTTTCATTCAAAATTGAAAATAAGTTTTTAAAACAAAAACTTAACCAAATATGAAATATCTAGAATTCGAAAAAGAAATTAAAAAAATCGATAAATAAACATAGGAATTTCGACTGCTCCTTCCACAAATTTTAAACAGACATAAGAAAGTGTCTAGGAAAGGTTCAGATACACTTTGACAGAAAGCGGATTTCCCGTTCTTTTTTTAGAAAACGATTTTTTAAGAAAGTGAACTTGAAAAAGATGGCTGACGGCATTTGTGAATTCCCAGAGGAGCCCTCCTCATTGCATATTCTGCGGAGTGTGGCTGGAGTCCGTGCGTCTTCCAGCGTCTTCCAGCGTCTTCCAGTGTCCACTTTGGACCCTTCCCCTTGACTGACACTTATTCAATTAGGCCGAGACTTCCTGACTCTCTCTGCGGTTGACTTCTCCTTTGCTTACATTTATTGACTGACCGAGTCCATTTGTTATTCCAGGCGACAGAAGGCACCGGACCGGAGTCAGTGACACTCCCAAAGCCAACTTTCACTCTTGTACGCCAGGGAGATCCAAGGGCTCCCTAATGGACTACCCTTAAGCCCTTCATGATCAGAATCCAAGGGACTAATCCATGTAACAAAAAAAACTAACTTTCACTCTCCTTAATTAAACTTTTTTCCCTTGCTTTCTCTCTAACGGCCTAAAACCTCCCTTGGCCCCAGTCCCAATCCAATTTTACACTTTTTAAGATTCGCCGGAGAAAGTTCTCATTAAGGGAGCTTTAGCCACGCCTCCCTAACAAATTACTCTTGCATTTTGAAGCGTGGCTTAAGATACCTGTGAGAAAACAGGGCCAAATTTGATTTTTTTTTTCTAAGATTGGACGAGATTCGGTTTCAGACTTTGAGATTTTGAGTACCCTTAAGGGTCACTTTCTCCGCAGTTTCCCTCTGTAAATTGATATGGTGTGAAAGTATGATCTAGGCAGCGCGTGAAGGGTAGGATTTGATTGTGGAGGCTGAAATTGGAGTTAGAAGACAAGATCCAATTAGGGGCCCCTTTTGTTCAGGACAAAAGTGATGACAAGACTTGGGAGACACGGGCTCTCAGAGCCTTTTTTTTAGAAGGTAAAGCGAGAAATGCTTTTTTTTTAAGAACAAACTTTGCACAAGTCCTGGTTAAATTGTTTACAAAAACATTGTTTACTCAAATTGTTTACAAAAACACTGTTTACTCATCCGTCGACTCAAGCTTCCGTATAAGTTTACTCAGAACTAAGAACTTCCGGTGTAGGTTCTTGTCTGATGGCCAGTGCACCCCGTGCTTGTAAATTGAATTGATATTCTGATGATATTCAATTAGGGCGTGGACAGGGCGGCCGGAAAGTGTCAATTTGTCATCTGCCCCTCGGCAACCTGTGGGACTCCAAGAATTAATTCTGACTTTTGATTGGAGACGGAGAAAGTCCATTTGTCTTGTGACGGGAGACTGGAGTCTCCAGCAGTCTCCACAATTCTTCCAGCCTTCTTCCAGCCTCATTCTCATTCTTGACAGTGGCAGGAGGAGACGCTGAAAGTCGCGATGTGATTGGACGCTTCTTTGATCCAGCATCCCCACGCTCTTCTCACTCGAACGTGACTTGACTCCGCTCCAGTCATTTCCAGTCGGCTCAAAGGATCAACAGACAAAATGCACCAAACACCAATGTCCAGTCAAAAAAAAAAAACGAAATCAAGGCTCTTTCGTATCCTCCATCAACGAAAACATCCATCCTTTACATCTCTCAACACATGAAATTGCCCCTCTAAAAAACCCTACAAAAATTCCAACAAACCCACTGAAAAAATTCGATTATTTTGTGAATTGTGATCCATGAGTGATCATTAAACGAGAAACATTGGATTTTCATTCATAACATTTTCCAAAATTAGGACGATGATCTCGCGTTTTCCGGATTTTCTCTTTTTGTTCTTGACAAAACTTAACTCTCTGTAACTTCTGTGGGTGAAAGTCGAGCTTTTAAAAGGAACTTTTGAATTCCATTTACATAATTACATACATGTAGTTCTTCTTTAAAATGTTTAATTGTCATTCTCCATTACATTTATGTTCATTACATTCATTAAGAGCGATTAAATACATATTCACTTTTACTTCCTATTTCTTTCCTCGGAAAATGCGAGGAAGTTATTAAGACCTACTTAAGGGTTAAACTTAAAGTTATTAAAGGTAATTGTAATTAGTTTTAGTAATTAGCGCGGCGGAGGCCACAAAATCGGGGGTAGGGGGCACCACACCGCACACATGAAATATTTGCAATCATTAAATAGTTCACTCCTGCACGAGGTGAGAGGGTATTTTATAATTAACTACTATCACAATACGGACTCGTGGTCCAGTTGCCTCTCGGCCTTTCCCCCATTCCTTTGATGCTCTTCGAAACACCCAAAGTGTGAACTTTGAATTTTAGACTAATTTGATAATTTAGAGTTAACGGAAGTGGATTTAGTAAAATTTAGCATGTTGCTCTTAGAAATTGGAGTAGTCTACTAATTCACTGAGGCTGAAGAGAAGTTTGGTATTTATTATCTGGGCGTGGCTCCACTCACTTCCGCTTTCTCCCTTTCTCTTCCGGTGGCAGTTCCACTCCTAGGCGACGTAAGTGTACAATTTCCTGTGTCACAGAGAAAAAAATCATGACCCAGAAAAAAACGAAAAAAACATGGACACCAAAAATCGCTACGAAAGTTATATAAAAAAATAATTCAAATATTTAATCTTACCGATCTTCCGTGGTTCGTGCCAAATACTCTCGTTCAATTAAACCCTCGATTCTCTTTTTGATCACAACTGGATGCGGCATGAAACGACTTTTTAATTGTTCTGTGACTTCGGCTACAAGACTCGAGTGCTAAACACAATAAAAAATTTTCTTATTTCAAATTCAATTTGACTCTTCTCAAAGAAATGGTGAAAAATAAGTAATATTTCCTCACTGGAAGTCTCTTCCGAGCTTTCATTATTCGAACGATCGCTGCCTCAATCTCGTGCTTTCGATCTTCGTCCACCTTATTTCTCGTCTCTTTTCGCTCTGGCTCAGACTCTCCCTTGGCTGCCACTGTCTGGATTTTGACTCTGAAAGAAGCAACGGCATAATAAGTGATATAATTTTTCGTAAATTCTAAATGGTTTTAAGCAATATGTCAGCGCGCACATTAGCAAATTGAAAGTAGGGTTCACCTGTGTAGCTTCGACGTGAAGGAGTCGTTGACGAAGAAGACGTGTGATGTTTCAATCTCTTTGGTCTTGGGATGCTTGATGAGAATTCGCTGCGTCGCTTTGCCCATGGCCAAACTCTGCAAGGCACGGATCAGATCTTTCTCCGGAATGTCCGTCTCACTCTGAATCTCCTCGTACGTCAACTTGTCTCGATTGTTGAAGAGGACGAGGATGCACATCTGATAGGTCGAGACTTGGATGATGTGCTTCCGAGGACCCAAGTACTTCCCTCCTGCGGTGGGCACAAGCGTCGTCGACGAACTCGCCCCGTCCCTCCCTTCGCCCTCCTCTCGCTTCGGCCCAAAGAACACTGCGTTGAGGTCGGCTGAGCCCAGCTGTGGATTCAGTGTCAGCTGACGCCCACTGTGCTTTCCCAAGTAGAATCTGTAGCACAAGAAGACTGTATTTTAAATGATTCATTTTAAACAGTTAAGACAAGAATTGACAATGCGCTGACCGCTTGAAGGCTTCAAAGGCATTCCGCGGTGCACTGGGGATGGTGCACTTGGGCGTGGCTGACTGGGTAGGCCAGAATCCAGTGGTGAGAACCCGGACACTTAAATCTACACCAAAGAGGCTGACTCCTGTCAGCTGGACATGCTCCTTGAATTCCTCCATAATTGTATTTGAGACAGTCATATCTTTGAACATGCCCTCTAATTTTGTGGTGAATTGACAACCACACTCAGTCTGGCAACAATTTCAAAAATTGTAAATAAGCTCTCATCTTAAAAAAAAAGTGGAATTTGTGTCACAAATAGTAATGACTCCTACCTTTAGTTTAGATATCATGTTCTTTTCGCTATCATCTGAAACTGACTTGTTGAGAAGGAGCCTCTTGGCTAAATGTTGTTTGTAGTAGCGTTCAAAAACGTCCTTTTCCAATAGAAATCGGAAAAGAACCATCGTCTTGTCCAGCACGGTCTCGATTTCTTGTTCTGACATCTACACGTTGAACATAAACGTTTATGAACCCTACATAATTTTTTTCAAACAAATTTTATAGTGAAATTCCTTACGCCCTTGACTCCCTTCTTGAGCTTGTCATCAATGAACAGGGAAAGATACTCGGGAGACTTTTGGTTGAGATTGAGAAAGTATTCAAAGTCAGAGGCGATCATTTGCTTGAAAATTTTGTCATTGTTGAATGAGTTTATTAAAAAGTGATCGAAACGATCCTTCAAGTCCAATAAATTCTGAAAAAAAAATTAGACAGAGATTAGATTTAGAATACTTTTAGAAGAAAGTTTAAGTTACTTGAACGAAGGTAATGGCATTCGTGGCGTCGTCTTCCCTAACTAATGCTTTTCCTTGCTCTCTCAAATACCTACTGATGCACTCGGACACGGTTTTGAGACCTTCATGGACACGGTGAAAGAGTTTGTACATGCAGCCCAAGTCCTCCGTTTTCTGGTACTTGAGCATGTGAACTACGCCTGAATTCTCCATTTCCACAATCGTTCGCATGTGCTTTTTGATTAACTCATCCTCAACGACTTCAACAATTCGAGATTCAGTGGATTCATCCAAATAGTGCTTCGCCCGCTCCGCTTCTTCGTTAATCCTCGCCTCCACCTTCTTGATGTAAACTGAGGCGCAGTTCTCGGCCAAAAACTTTTGACTCTCCAACTACGAATTCAGAATTCATTGATTCGCATGAATTTAAGTAAATAAGCGAACACGAACTGTACCTTGTAAAACTCAGAAGATTGGTTGAGGAAGGGACGTTCAAAGTCTTCTTCATACACTGTTCGATCCTCAATGCCAAGGACCATGAGCATATGACACGCGTTTTTAATTGCTAATCTGTCCACGACTTCGCCACGGCGCTCTCTCATGACCATGTTCAGAAGGGTTTCTCGTAAGTGGTCACGAATACCACCGTAGCGAACGACTTGGTCTCGAAAGATGATGAGACCCAAGTTGTAGACGTTGTCGACACTGTTTTGCTGGACGTAGACCCTGTCCATGTACATCAAGATGTCACGAATCATGACCATTGAGGTTTGGTGGTCACTCCAGGCCTGGTTGAGGGACTGGAGGAAGTTGTTGTGAAGAGAGCGCAGAACTTCTTCACGGACCTATTTAAAATTTCAGTTTATGAGAATAAGCCAAGAAAAAAGACATGTTTGTTGGACTCATTTATACTCTATAATATTAGCTTACTTTTGATTCGAGGTGGTGCGTGACCACTTCTTTGAGACCAGTGTAGAGGCGTTCGCCATGTTTATGGAGAACCATTGTGTAGGCGTTTCGATAGAGCTCTTCAAAGCTAAGGCCAGAGTTGTTCTTTTTCTGAATTTCTTGAATCGCACTCTTCAAAAGGGTCCATATACTCTCTACGTATTTTTCATCCATCGTCATCTAGTACACAAAGGGTACAGTATCATACTTTGTAAACTTCACGAATTCTTGAAATCGTAAGCGTAAGCCTTACAGGAAAGGCTCGAATGCGCATCTTGCCGTCCTTCTTCTGAAGACCGGGTTTGTTATTGTTGTTCATCTTAGTTGGTTCGCTGATTTGACAGGGAATGCTACCGATTTGAACTTCGCTTCTGATGACGCCTGTCTTCTCCGCTTCCCTCGAACCCTTCGTCACTCAATTACCCTCCACTGCTGCCCAGGAGCAGTGCACCGCTCGGAAACTCTTACAAAATCATGGAAAATAATTAACAAATAATTCGACTTTCATTACGATTGATTGTGTAGCAAATGTTTTGTGCTGTTAATTAAACAAATCTCTGGCTCTGGGCAAGTCAAGGCAACGGCCCATTTACAGCAGCTAAGGTATTCTTATCCTTAGATCGTTTGATCGAGCGGAAATGACCAAATGAATAGTTTTAGGATATGGGGCTGCTGTGACCTATTTCTATTTTCTGGACCAGTTCAGAAATGGACTTACTATGACTCAGTCTTCTGTGTGTCTCCGGTCCAGTTAATTGAGATGATCTAATTAATTGTGTAGCCCTCTTCCGTGCGTGTACATTAATTGTCAGACCTTCCTGTTGTCAATACTCTGAGTATTCGACCTCTCGAGTGAACTTAAGGGGCAAGGAGAACAATAGAAATATTTTGGTATCTTCAATTGATCTCCAGTTGTACTAAAATACCCCGGGAGAGCCGACGGGCAGACTCTTACTTGGGCATACACTATCTGTGAGACTCACCTTTTTTGATTGCCCATCTATGGCCTCACACTCAATGAAACCTAAAGAGTTACCGAGCTGAGTTGTTCAATTGCAAAAATTGCAATAATCTAAATGCCATTGATTTACAAATTATGCAACTAACCTCTCATCGATTAATCTTTACAAATTCACTTAATTATTATTTTAACTTATTATTATATTAAATAACATATTACATATTAAATACACTTGATGAAATGGTATCCATGCTTTATCCAGGTTTGGCTTTATTATTTATGCCTTATAGTCAGGGAATTACGATGATAATCATTGACCTTTTTGCTAATCGCGGTAACTTAACGTTGCAGACACAAAATGAGCTCAATGGTTTCAACCCTAATCCGTTGTGTAATCGTTTGTAACCTTAAATTTAGGTTAGTTAGGTTAAGAATCAAACCTAATTAACATCGATTATTAATTATAATTACCGTGACGGACGTGGATTTGATTTGACACTGCACTGCAGATTAGCAGATAAGCTGCAGTATTCAGTATTAATCAAAATGAGCGCCATCTGTTGCTCATGATAGAATTCAAATTACTGAAAATAATAATCTAATAAATTAATTGACAGCTGAGGACACAGCTGATTGATGAGGACTTTAATTATAATCGAGATTTAAATGGATTTCAGGAGTAATTAGGAATCAAGTTAATTGGAGTAATTAGTGATAAGGATTAATTGATAAGAGATAGTGAAAGCTTTCAGGTGAGGAGAGGAAGGGAGTTGTTGTACAGGCTCTGCACCACGGGAAATGCCTCCACTTTTCACACCTTATCCGCCCCAAATCACCTGTAATTACCTCCGTTACCTCATTACGCAATTAATCATCTTCACATCGAGGAATTAGATCATTTCAATTAATTCTCTTCGCAGTTACCAGACGACATACGAAACAAGTTCTCGTCACACGCTTTCACTCGTCCACCTTCCTGTATCCTCCAACCACAACTCACCACTTTTTGCCATCGAACAGCAGAAGTCATGTCCCTTGCCAAGGAAGGTCCTGTGAGGACGATGACTCGGTGACGACGTTCGTGTGCCTTCGGACACCTCATCGGAAGTGGCCCAAGAATAGAAGGAAAGCAGAAGGAGGGTTCTGCTCCTGTCCCAGGATTATCCAGGTAGTCACTTGACTCGAAGCGAAAAGAGGTAGAAAAAGGTCTTTGTGCGATTATTTTAGTCCACTCCACAACCCTTCAATACAGGTCAATTCCTATCAATTTTTAAGAGGACGAGAAATCATTTCCCAATAATGGCCTACAGACGACAGCAACCCTTCTTCCTTCGCCATAACGCAAAAGCCCTCTCCTCCGTCAGTGGCCGTGTCCTCAGCAGTTAGCATAGACGAGCTCTACAGACAAATCGAAAGAAGTGTCTTCGTCATGATTATCTTCTAATTAATCCTTGATTCCCACCAGAGACCTCCTCCAAGGCAAAAAAAAAGACTCAAATTAGGCTCATCAATTCGTGCTAATTTTCCTTAAGTGAAGTCCTAGTATCGAAGATGCCGTCAGTGGGCTTCAACTACGCTGTGATATCAGAATGGCTCATAGGAGGGGTAGACTTCTCGCTCGCCGGAAACGGCGGACCTACCTGTACAGGTAAAAGTTCTGGACATTTGACAATAGGTCAAGTAAATTTCGTGATACTGGTCATTTTCTAACTGTCAAATTACGACTGACCATTTGACAACAGGTCAGAATCATGATGGTATAGTAATTTGATAGCTGCTAGAATTTGGGACAATTTGACAATAGGAGTAACAATCATTTTGGAGGAGTTATTGATGCAAAAATCTTGACCATTTCGTTCCAGAATTTACGCCAAAAGTGAGGAGGTACATGGAACTCATTTTTTGCATAACAGTGGGAGCTCTTATAATCACATGGGCTTACAAGTGAGTTTTAAGTCAAGTTCAAGGTTATATTTTGTCTGGAGTTGAAGTCTATTAATTTAGATTGACCTCTTGACCTTTTTTTCTTTTCCTTTTTCATTTAGTCACTGCAGCCTACCAGAATGCCGGAGTTCTACGAGAAGGGACCGTGGAGGGAGAAAGACGCTCCTGACGCTCGTCTCCTTGATTTTTGGAATGGAGGTGGCCTATAAATTTGCTACAAAGACGGTCATATTCCTCCTCAACCCATGTCATGTCATTACGGCAATACAGGTCAGGGGTCAACTTTTATTTTTGAGTTTCTGAACATTCCAGATTGTAATCGGCACCACCCCTCCATTTCTATTTACAAACGAATCAGCATCTCAAGACTTGGGTCTTGTTTTTGTTGTAGATTTACCTCCTGGCAGCAGCTCCCTCCAGATTCGTTACCGCTCTGTTTCGGATCCACCTCAACTTTCTAAATGGAGCAATTCTCGCACTTCTCTTTCCCGTAACAAACACACTTTTCGTGAGTGACCTTTCAGTGTACATTTTGGAATGTTGAGTACATTACGATGACGCTATGTATTTTTTTACAGCTCCCCTTCGAAACAGAAATATATTTTATACAACACTTCATGATGCTGGTAACTCCGTACTACCTACTACGAGTTGGGGGTAATTTTGTAGTTTAAAGTCAAGGTTAAATAATATGTCAAAGGTAAAAAAAAAAGATTTTTTTTTATCAAAGGTGCATACAATGTGGAAAAACTGCGAGACTTTAGCTGGACATTTTTGTCTTTTGGCATCATGATATGCTACCATTACCTGATCCTCTTCCCAATTGCTATTGTAAGGCTTACTAAAAGGTCAAAAGGTCAAAAGTATTAGATTATAACGAAAACTCGGATTTTTCAGCCCCTTGAAATCAACTTGTCCCAAATGTTATGTCCAGCCATTTCGGACCCCTTCTACGGTCCAAATTACCGCATGTGGACAATGGTGCATCAAGCAATCTTTGTTCCTTGCCTCTGCAAGGCCTACTGCCAACTCTGCAAGTACTTCATCACGAAATGCCCCTTGACAAGGGTCAAGAGTGACATTGGAACTGACCTCGGGATCCTCACCACGGTCGAAACGACCAAGAACGGCTTCAAGTGTCACCAACACCACGGAAACTGTAATATCAATATGTAGTAACCGCTTCCCCTTTCCTTTCGACCTTTTGATTCTGATTTAGGTCAAACTCATTTCTTAGAGTCCAAGGTGCAAGCTGCTAGATAGCTCAACTCGCTTATTGCCTCTATTTCGCATGTCCTCGCATGATGTTGATGCTAAAAACGTTCTTCATGCTTTGTATACGTCGTTCTCTTCCGCAGTGGCTCAAATATTCAACGTCTCAAATACTCGTCAAATGTGTAACAATAATCGAAGCCAAACTGTCAGTATTCTTATTCTGTAAACTCTGCGCTACTCTATTTTCAACTCTTTTTCTGCACAAACACAAGTGATGCTAAAATGGAATGTCGTAGATTGGAGCTTCTGCTAGTAGCTTGGTCTACGTCTATGAACTTAAGTTAAAAAAAAGTTGATGAAGAGCGAAGATGTCACTTAATTTCGTGAAACTATGTTGAGCCTCTTTTTAAGTCTAAATCTCAAACGTAAGTATTAGAGGTATCAATTTATAATTAAACTTACTCCAATCGGAGCAGGAAACAATAATAAATATATAATTTTAATTTAATCACGGACTGTCTTATTGTATACTAAAGGAGAATAGAAGGATACGCTAAAAATAAATGTTCTAGAGTACATGGCAGTTTCACAAACCTGAATTTCGGAAGGATTCTAGCGTTTATTTTCACTAAGGAAGCACCGTGCATTTGAATTTGTTCATATTCCGAGTGGATTTGATTGTACGACTCCACCGCCCTGACACATGGAGTCTGCAATCTTACTCATGTCTTTAAAATTTTCCAAATTTCTATCCCCTTTCGTCTGGCCCAAGTTCATTGTTACTCGGTCGTAAGCCTAAAAAAATCGAAAAGAACGTAAATATTGAAAATAAAAATTCAGCGTACCATCGATTTGGCAAAATTGTACATACCTGATTGCACCAGACGCGCGCCATGAGCTGCTCGTGTTGAGCCGAGGGAACGTTCTTCTGCAATGAAGTCGTGGCTCTCGATAAAACGACTGCCATGGAATAGGTATCAATCGCTGCTTCAGCGATCCTGTTAAGTAGAAATTGTTCATCCATAACTCCCTTGTTATACTTTATCAACATGGCTTCCACTGCTTGGCCGAACTCTTCCACTGCCTGAAAAAACAATATTTAAAAAAAACTGTTTCAACTGACTGGCACGGTTCGCCGTTTCTTTCGCAGCGTTCCGCTGCAGGTTTTTAATTTTAATCGAAGCTGGTATTAATCACCTGAGAAGCCAAGGCCGCTGAATTTGCTAGACTTGGATGAACCAATGGGACAAGAGCTTTACTTGAAGATCCACCACGAGATTTGAAGAATCGCTTCGAGGCTTCGCTTAGCACCAAACCAAGATTTGAGCCGGGAGACTTCATGGCTTTCTGTAATTCTCGGAGATGGGCACCAACGTGTTGCATTCCGGTGAGAGCCACAAAGAGTCGTAAAATGTCATTGGTTCCTTCGAAAATTCTAAAGATGCGAATGTCCCTCAGTACTCGCTCCAGCCCAGTTTCCTTCATGAAGCCCATTCCCCCCATAATCTGAATCGCTTCATCCGTGACCCACCACGCTGCTTCGGAAGCAAATACCTATCGTAAATTGATATTATTTTACAACTAAGAGACAATTGTCATAATTTATTTATAAAGAACACATACTTTACTTATGGCAGCTTCAATCTGAAAATCGGTGAATCCACGGTCCATATTCCCTGCCACAGAGTAAGCAATGGACTCACAAACGTAGTGCTTCATTGCCATCGTCGCTAATTTCTCTTGAATTGCCCCGTATGTGTTTATCTTCCTTCCAAATTGATTACGATTCACTGCAAAGTCAGTTGCCTTTGCAATGGAAGCTCGCATAGTGCCCGATAGAGCGGCACCCATGCCAAAGCGCCCATTATTTAAAATATTCATCGCAACCTTGAATTTTTAATAAATTGATTTACAGCATTTGGATATTTCGCTTGCTAATGCTGTGTAAAGCTATAAATGTAACTCACTTTAAATCCTTCTCCGTACTCCCCAAGCATATTCTCTCTCGGCACCTTTGTGTTATCAAAATAAACTTCGGCAGTGTTGGAAGCCTTGATTCCCATTTTATTCTCTGGTTTTGAATTTGTGACTCCACCAAAACTTCGCTCAACAATAAAGGCCGACATTTTGTCTTTCGTAATTCCAGTCTTCTCGTCTTTACATGGAGTTTGAGCAAAAACTGTAAAAACTTCGGCAAACCCGCCATTAGAAATCCAGAGCTTGTTTCCATTGAGAATGAAGTGCTTTCCATCAGGTGTTGGTTCGGCTCTTGTTCTAATTGAATTCGCATCGCTTCCACTTGACGGTTCTGTGAGAGCAAAGGCCGCAAACTTCCTGCCAGTCGCAACGTCTGGGAGATACTTTTTCTTTTGTTCAGGACTCCCAAATAGTAAAATACCCTAAATGTAATAAAAAAAAATAGATAGAACATTAAATATAAAGTATAAAGAAATAACCATAAATAACTTATTTATTATAAAATATTAATATTAAATTAAACCAAATTAAATCATTTACCTTAAAGCCTATAGATTGATGAGCTCCTAAACAAATTCCAACTGCTAGGTCATGTGCTCCCACCACTTCGACTAAACGAGCATATTGACTATTGCTGAGTCCAAGGCCTTCTAATTCCACCGGAACTTGGAGACCAAAAGCACCCATTTCCCTGAGTCCATCCAAAGTTTCCTTGGGAATATCAGCCTTCTCGTCATTCTTTACAGGGTCGTTCATTTCTTGAAAGAACTTGTCCGTGGGGTCAACAAGCGCTGAACGCATGTTCAACAACAACGCTTATCAGTTTGCCGCAGAACACTGAATGAAAAACTTCTTGTCTTACCTTCTAGCGTTTCCCTCTGCTCCGAACTCAGAACATCAGGAAAGGGAAATACTTGTTCGGTGTTTACAATTCCACGGAACATGTTCACCGCAAAGGAGTTACTGACCGGTGGGCCCTTTGCCTTGACCTTTTCTCCTTCCGGCGGAGCACTTGTAGCCATGGCTCGAATTCCTTGTGAGATCACAAAAGACCCGTCCCCATTTTTGAGACTACGAAAATAGAAACGAGGACATTAAAATATCGTTTTAATTCTTCGTCTCGTCTAAGAACATGTTAAGACGTTTTTGAAGCACCCTTTAGCATTTAATAAGTACCCCTAAGCTAAAACTCTGCTTTAAGTACCTGTATATCGGCAGAGAGCGTTCCAGAGCACTTCGGACGGACTTGACTCCGAGTCGATGCATGATTTAAGAAATAAATTAGAACAGCTGGGAGCTGATATGTGGAATAAATACTGATAGGACGTGGCAGTTATTAGTGGTTTTTCCTCCTACTTCACTGCGTGCTGTAAGAAGTCTTGTACTTCAGTAATTAAGTGTTCATCGACTAAGGCACCACTTCCAAGAGGTATTTGAGGCTGAATACTGTTTTGGGCTACGAAGAACAGCAAATCATAATTAATGTCAGACTCTGCTTAAGTTATTGTGTTTACCAATTAGAAGAGAGGTAATCAGAGATTCGATTCAATTGATGATTTCAATTACTCTATTAGCCACACTCTCCGTCGCCGCCGTTATCCAAAGTGCAGAGTCCAAAATCCGCAAATAAACGTCTGCCAAAAATGAACTTTGACCTTTGAGCCGGATGACGGAGAAGTGAATGACCCAGATTTTGATAAACTTTGGCAATCTGCCAAAATAAAAAATAGTGACACCTTTATCTTATCCTCTCATTTAAATTTCCCACAAAAACAAACAAAAATTAACTGATTGTTTTGGGAAAAAAATATGACAACAAACTGCTAATTGCGAAAATGACAACAATTTGATAATCGGCGACCTTTTACATTTGATCTCGTAAATGTCAAAGGTCACGCAAGTTTTCTGTGTTAATTTGGAACAATGTAAAAATGAGTCATAAATTTTAGCAAAGTGGACATTAATTGCTTTCCAAAAGTAACCTCATTAGAAGGTTGAAAGGCTTTAATTGAGGAAACAGGATCAATAAAAAAAAATGGTATTACAGTAAAAATTGGTTGTGAGAGATCAAAGCTTGATTTTGTTGATTTTGGGTTAAATGGCGTAATTACATGGATGAGGGACAAAATGGCTCTGCTAAAGGGCCCTTCAAGGGCCCCTCCCCTGACAAGTGACAGTTGAATTATGGTCACGGGCTCCTTTATCACTCCTTTCAATCCCACACCAGGGAATCGCTGAGGTCGCGTGCCGATGCCACAAAAATGAGCCACTTGAGTCCCTTATGCAACAATTGAAACAGAGGTCCAGGCGTCCGTGAGCCTTTAATTACTGCTACTCAAGGGCTCACTCAAGCGGAAGCTTTCGTACAGGGTCGAACGTTAAGGGCTCGACTAAGTTTCGGGGAACTTGATGACCTCAAGTACCCTCTAAGGTCAAACTTCCGGTATCCCTCCTGCTGGGCTCTTCCCAATTCTCACAAACTTTACAAACAAATTAGGGTTGACATCTTGTCCCTAATCAGCCACTTTAAATATTTTTATCGAGGAAGATCAGGAGCCCTTAGGAATAGGCCAAGGGCCCTTGATAATCATCAGAGAACAATCTGTCTCCAATTGTCTCCTTCCTGGTACAAAGTGTGGGAAAAAACTGATAAAAACACTTAAAATGGCGAAAAATTAATCAAAAACGAAAATTGCCTCCGTAAATGTAAAATTAAAACGCCATTGGAAGTTTCAACAAGACAAAAGACGCCAAGCATTCGTCTGTTAAACTCAAATATCAAATTTTAGAAGCTAACAAATGACCAGACGGTAGGAGCAAAAATTGTAAGAAAAAAGTGAGCGGAGTTTTAATTTGACAGTGTGAGAAAGTTGACTTTCACTCGGAAGTTGCGAAGCTCATTAATCCAGATTTTTTCAAACTTTGTTTTAGAAAACCACTCGCTTAATTTATCATTTTGAGAGTTAGCGGAAGTGAAAATTGAAAAAAATTAGGAACAATTGAAGTTGAATAATGGATTTTGGGAAGGAGAAAGGCGAAGGTATCAAATTCCAGAAATTGTTTGAATGGCGAGGCCGGACGCTCTCCCAGGCTCTTAACGCCTCATTTAACTCCGAGACTGTCCCTTTGTTCTAAACTGTTCTAAACGGAGGTTGACTTTGTATTAAAAACTTTGTGTTTAAAAAAAGGGCCCTTTGTGGAATGATGAAGTGAAGTGATGGTGTCAACCCTTCACTTTCTCCCTTCACTTTCCCTGGGGGATGAACTCCTGCTCTTTCCCAGGCTGCATCATCCCTCGGTGTCAATTGGACATTGTCAAAAGGGTTGAGATCAATTAAAAGTGACACATCCATCAATCCACTAATACCACATCTCAAATCTAATCAAACTCATCAAACGCAGTCACCTTCACGCAAGCACACTTTGCCATTTCAAAAAAAAAAAGAATTTTTTAGAAAAGTATTTTTAAAAGAGAAACCTTCGTAACAATGCCACCATTCATCCCACATTCGGTCACATTTTAACTATAAAGCTTTAATAAGCTTTTGTAATTAGCTTTTCCCACCTTCTTTTTATAAGCTTTTTTACAAGCTTTTTTAAAAAAAAAATAAGGAGACTTATCAAAATTATCATTGTAGCACTTTTCTCAAGCCTTTATACAGAGCGATTCATATTTACCGGTACAAAAGGAAAGTCCAGGGAAATAGACAATCGTTCATATAAAACGCAGTGAATGAAAATCCAAGCTATGCCGCCGCATATCGTTTTCTTCCAACGTAGCATGTACCCAATTGATGGAAAACCTTTAGGTTTTAGATTATGATTTTTCTAATGGCGTATAGTTTCCAGTACTTTCTCTTTCTGTTATAATAAGTAAAAACGCTCGTCACTGTAATTAGAATTTAAAATCGTCTACAACGCACAGAAACGAAGTTGGGTTTTTGTGAATTTGTGTTTTTTTTTAATCATCATAAAAATTATATCCAGTTACTCCGTTTTCTCCTATTCATGATCTAACCCTTAATTTATCTCCCATGGAATTTTTTTTACAGAGTAGCCACGCTTTACATCTGCGACTGTCTGGCCACGCACGTCATGGACATAAAACCAAGGTCTGCCTCCAGCAGTCGCCCCTTCGCTGTCCAGAAGCGAAGTTTCGAGTTGGAAGTGAGGCTGGAGATCTCCAGGAAGTTGTCCATTAAGGTTCGTTAAGACCAATCAAGGAGACCAATTCAAAGAATCACACAAGAGGCACTGGAAGTCAGCGTCAGCACATTACAGCTACCCAATGAGTCTCAAAATATGGCCACTCAACTCCCTCATCTTCATGTATCAGAGGCAGAAGTGATCTTCAAATAAAAAAACCTGCTCATCTCATGACAGATGATGATGCTATCCCAGACGTAGCCTAAAATAGCTGATATTATGAGCGTCTTGACAAATTTGTCACATTTTTGTGCTTTAGAATTTTCTATTTTAAACATTTTCTAAAAATTTGAAATTGAGACCTGTAGGTACGTAGAGCTGAACTAATGCTAGTAAACATCCAACCCCAAGGCATTACTTAAACTTTTAAATTTAACAACAAATGACCTTTCAAACTGTACATCATGTAAACGTATACGGGACAATTTTGTTAAAAAAAATTTAACTCGCGTTTTAATAAAAAAAAATGCCGATTTGCATAGAGAAAAACTTTCTCTTTATTTTCTCTTTTCTACCTTATGGCATAAGGATAGCTAAATTAGTAAGTTGATTAGTAACTTAGATATTTTAATTTTAAATGTCTTACCGAAGATATATTAATCCAATTTTTTCTTTGTTTTCCTATTCTCCAATTCCAAGTGAGATGAGTCTCTAAATCCTACCTCCTTCCTCCACTCATTCGTTTTGAAGAGGAAGGTCCGCCTTTTTCTGCCTGGAGCACAGCCTCTTTGGTCCATGATCTCCGCCTCCGGAGGAGAGATGTTGGGCTTTTGGGGCGAGATGGAGTCTCTGGAGACTGTAAATAGCGTTTAAGGACTTTTATTGGAAGTAGTTGGTCGGACGAGCGGAGGGAAAGAACTGAGTGGGACACAAAGCAGTTAGGGCGAGTTTAGTTGAATTAGAAATTATTAACAATAATTCAGGCTGATTAGTTCACTTGGAAGGTAATCAGGCCCATTAAGGCCTCCCGCCAAGGTCCCACCAATCCCACTGACCCAGAGACGCATCTCAATCATCGCTGCCTCTTCTCTTCCAGCCACCTTCCAGCCCCGAAGCGATAAGTGTCGGATTGGAAGGTAAATCGACGCTGGTGGCTGGTTCCGAAGCGATTCAAGACAAAGCGACCGCAGAGGAGCAACCGCAGTCCTCCCCCACCGCACACGCCAGCCGCCTTGATAACACCACCAAATTATAACGCCAAAAACGCCAACTTCTATTAGGGTCCTAATGACAGAGGTCTAATTAAAACGCAGCGAAGAAGCTGGACCAGCCGTCACTCGTCAACTCCAGTGCAGGAATGGAAGGTCACCACTCGGGTCACCACGCCGGTCACCAGCCCCACCATGGCCACCACTTCCAGGAAACGGACTTCTTCCCCGACCTCATGGACCCACATTGCTTCAACCCCCGCCTCACGCCGCCCCACCTCCACAATCCCCACCATAACCTCATCGCCATCGACCCCATCCACCTCCAGAACCAGCAGATGACCTCACATGACCTCAAGGTCTTCCACCACGACCCACACATACAGCACAGCCTCATCAACAAGTCACCCAACCCACCATTCCACTCCATCCAGGTAAAACACCACTTTCACTCTCGGTTGTATGGAGAAAGTCTCACTTTCTTCCAAGGAACTTGGCATGAAGTAGCAGCCAAAGGTCAACTATGGCTCAATCAATTTATGCTAAATCCTTGATTAGTTATATCACAATTAGTCCCGTTAGCTTAACGTATTACTACCTGCACAGGAACCACAAGGTTTTGAAAATGATATGATTACAGCACATGAGCATTTTAAGATCACTCGAGGCTTAAGTGAAGGCACTTGATAGTACTTGTTTTAAGTGCAAGCTTTAAATTTTAGAATTTTCCTAATTTTTTTCGAAACTTTCTCCCCAAGAGAAAGTTAATTTAGTCATTGAACAGTGGTGAATTTAATCTAGATTTTAAAATTCTGTAAAAAATTCTAAGAATTAAGTTATGCAGTTCGCGATAAATCAATTTCCTAGATTTCCAACAGTGTGTTTGCCTTTACCATTTACGAACCAAATATAAATATGAGAAAAACGTTTAGATGATGTTGGGCTTGCAGCAGCAGTACGGAGACCTGTGTCAAATGGGGATGATGACCTCGGGCGGTGGGTCACCCTCTCCGAATTCGGGCATGTCAGGTCAAGCTGGTCACGTGACCTGCCCAAGTCCCCTTCCCCTCAATCCCTTCGGACAACAACTTATGGAGAACAGCTTGCTTCCTGGAAGCAGCAACGGATACTCGAGCAATAGTCACAGCACCACCAGTGCCCCGCCCACAACGACCCCCGCCGCACCCACCAAAAAGGAAAAGTCCAAAAAAGGAGCAGACAATAGCACGAAAAAGAAGAAAACAAGGTCAGTTAACAGCACAACTAGAAAATTATTTACAAACAGTCTTTTTAAAAACTTTTAAAATTGATCAATTACTCATTCAGTTTCATTACTCAATTAATGAGAAATCGTTTTAGCACTAGAACTGTCCCTATTTTGTAGAACGACATTTACTGCCTACCAACTGGAGGAGCTGGAGAGGGCCTTCGAAAGGGCCCCTTATCCAGACGTCTTTGCTCGCGAAGAACTCGCCCTTCGCCTCCGTCTCAGTGAATCCAGGGTTCAAGTCTGGTTCCAGAACAGACGCGCAAAATGGCGGAAGCGAGAGCCACCGAGAAAGTCACCTGGATACGTTGCAACTAATCCAGGTAAAGACCCTTAATGGTACATTTCTCATGAACTCATTCTGAAGTTACGGAGCGTAATTTACTTATTTACTTCCAACTCACAAATGATTTCTTAGCTTCTTAAAACAACTTTTCAAAAAAAATTTTTGAAAATGTTGGACTTCAAAATCTAAAAAGAAGCAGCTAATTTTAGTGAAGTTAGCGAACTTTGAAATGAAGCATTTTAAAAGTAAAAAAAACTAAATACTAAAAGTAGGAATAACCTGCATTAGGCTTAAGTAAATAGGTAATTCTTGCTCAATTCTGGTTGGTCTTTATGATCGTCATTTTTTTAAAAGGGGGAAATTCTTCCTTGACATTTGGAAACTTCGTGACCTCTGCAACGCACAGTGGCCTTCTGCCGCATCACCAGGCCCCACCACCGGCACAGGAATGGTCCTACGGCCCCACCTACCCCCCACAGAACATGTCGCAGAGTCTCGACACCCCGCAGCACCAGTTCACGCTCTCCGCTACCCCGCCCCCAGCAAGCAACCCCTACGCAGGCTACCATCAACCACCGCAGCACTACATTCCCTATTCCCCCATCTACTCCACCCCCGACTCCCCAGGACCCTTCTACACCCCTGTCAACAACGGACCCGACATGACCGGTGACCCCGACTCCGCCGACGACTCCCCCTCAGGTCACGACCACCTTCCGCCCTACAAAATTGACTTCACGACGATGGTGGACGAGAAGCTTCTGAGTGGGACGGAGCAGGACGACGAGAGCAACTTAGCCCCGTCGTCATCCACAAACGGCCACCACCACCAACTACCCCCGCCGCAAATGAACCACTCACCCCATGCTCCGCCTCCTCCCTTTCTCTCCACCAGTGAGAAATGAGACCCTTACCCAAAAAAATAGACTTAATGTCACCCTCAACCCCCCAGGTTTAGATTTAGGTTAACTGAACCCTGAACCTTATGTAACTCTTGCAATATTGTGTAATTTTCCTAGTCGATTCTTGTAAATGAATTCTAATAATTGAACTCAGGTTGGATTTTTGTATTCTTAATTTGGCAGCCATTTTGAAATTGTAAGCAATGCAAGTGTGCAAGTAGTGTGTAGTCCGTAGTTTGTAGAATTGAGTGTATTTTAGTCAGTAGGAATTAATTGAGAAAACCTCAAAAGTGTCAAATTAGTTTGTAAGTTTTGGCAGGAGCCAGGAGTGCCTTGAGTCAAGTGGAGGGCATTGGAGGAGTAATTAAAAAACTTCCTCCCTCCTTCACTTTTTAATAAACCATTAATCCTCCGCTTTTGCGGTCACACCGACAAACCTCCTTAAAAACAACTTTTTTAATTGGCCCTTGCTTACTGCTCTCTTCAATTAATTCACTGGAACGAATTAACAAAGCCGTCTAACAACCAGTTTGGAGTGGGACCCTTATCGCCTCCCCCAATGATCATTACTGCTTCGTCCCGATGATGGAAAAGCGTCGACTTCCTCCAAATCCTCTCAAGCACCGCTGTCACCAACGGCGTTGTGTGGAGTGAATGTAAAGTTCATTGGCCTCTGCACATGCGCGAATGTTGGCTGGGACTTGCGGAATCGCTTGAAGTTCACTCCACCTGAATCTTCGGTCGTTTCACGACGTGGCCGCGACCTGCCTTTAAGCATTAGCGACACAAATTCGTAGCCGAGAGGCTCTACTTCGTCCTGTTGCAGATTCCTGCGAGTCTGCTTGAAATCCTAAAAAAAGAAAAAAAAAAAGCTTCCGATGGATACTTGATAATTCGATAATATGTTTTAAATAGAATATTCGATATTTTAATGCTTCATATGATTTCGATAGAATATTCGATATTAAATTGTATTACTTTTCCATTTGTTTGCTTCGGTGCCGTGACCGTGTCTTGCAGAACTTTTCGTTTCTTATTAGCCGTTCCGTGCAAGGTGTCATGATTGGCGGTTCCAAACGCTTGAGTTTCTTCATCTTCATCATCTTGGCGACGCTTGGTTCTTGTACTTGTCGCTGGCTTTACATCGACAGAAAGTGACTGTCCAGGGGTTGCCGATGAATCGTAAAATCCTGGAGATGCTGGACAAACCCCAGAAGGAACCGGCCCTTCGTCCTCTGACTCTTGCGTCGGTGGAATCTCAAACCACTCTGAACCGCCAACCGCCGTGGAGGGAGTGTCACGGTTTTGACCACTGCGCCTCAACGTGGAATTGCAGCCAACTTTTGTAGAGACAGAACTAGAAGTCTCAATATTCTTAAAATCACTTTCTTCATCGTCCTCACTGTCGCTCATACAAAAAAGATTCGTTCTTGTACTTGTCGCCATTTTGCAGTCTGCTATTCGTACAATCTTCAACACGAATTGATCTATTGATTAAGCTAATTCCAGGATATTTATCTTAGAGAACTAAACTAATTACTCCAATTTAAATCAATGGACAAGACTTGGATCAGTAAAATGAAAACAACACAAATTCTTGTGCCTAAACTCTTCTGCCGCCACACGAATGCAAAAAAAAAACTATGACATCCGAAATATTTGAGATGAAGCAGCTGTCTTCTCCCGTTATTGCGCAGAGAGCTTACGCTTATAAAAACTGAGAGATTAATCATTCTTAACTAATTAGTTAATTAACACCTTAAAATTCTTACTTTGATAAAGCAGGCTGCATCCGTCTCCGCAGGGCCCCCTTGGGCTTATTTCAAGGTTAGCAACGACCAGTACGGTGGCAGGAGGATCCTATTATAATTTCTACCCTAATTTGCAGGTCACAAAAGAAACAATTAATCTGGTGACATCAGTGACCTTTCCTCTTCTGCCCCTCCCCTCACTCTCCCCATAATGGCTGACCTCTGCCTTCTGCTCCTTAAGCGGAAGTTAGCGGCCAAATCTGTGGGGCGAGAGCGAATACGCTCTGAATCTGGAGCCTTGGATGTGGATGAAGTGTCGGAGGACTTGAGAAGCCTAAGACGACGAAGAAGGTCCTCAGGTCACCGACGGGAGTCGAGGAGCCATGGAATGTCAATCGTCACTCTCAGCACTGTCATGGCACTCACCTGCGTCTTTCTGTTGGGGGCCATGAGTGCTCTGGTGATCACCATTTGGAGAACAGGTGGACAGAGGAATGGTCGCTTTCAGCCGCTCCCCTTGGTTGAGCACCTTCACGTTATGGATGAGCAGGATTACATGACCCTTCACATTGACCCTGATGGGGAATGTGAAGGAGAAAATGCGCTAGGTAATCGAATGAAAATTACGACAAATTACATAATTGGTACTCATTTACTGCGTTCGTCCAGGTAAGGAATTGGAAGCAATTAGTTCAATTCACGCTGCACTTGAGATGAAGGAAAACGGGAAATTAAAGAAAGCTCAGAAATTATTTCAACATGCAATGGCCCTATGTCCACGCCATCCCGATGTCCTCACGCATTATGGGGAATTCTTCGAAGAGACTGACGACTACTTGATGGCAGACCATTTATACGTTCAAGCCCTCACGTACTCTCCACATCATTCCCAAGCCTTGGTAAATCGAAAACGGACTCTTCCTGTTGTCGAAGAAATTGACGAAAAGCGCTTACAGAAGATTGATGGGAAGAAGGACCTGTTAATGTCCCTGGGAGAGTCAAGTACGCTGAATCGCATTAGAAAAGAAGCCTATTTCCAGCACCTGTACCACTCGGCTGGAATTGAGGGCAATACGATGTCCTTGTCCCAAACGCGTATGATCATCGAAACGAGAATGGCCGTAGGTGGGAAGAGTATTATCGAACACAATGAGATACTCGGCCTCGATGCCGCCATGAAGTTCATCAATCACACCCTAGTCAATCGCATTGGTACAATCAGCGTCGAGGACATTTTGGACGTTCATCGACATGTTATGTCCTTCGTGGACCCCTCGGAAGCTGGCCAATTCAGGCGAACTCGTTAGTTTAATTCAAAACAAATTTTTAGATACAGACTGACTAGCCAAACAAGCCCGTTCTTGAAAAGAAATACACTTAGGGGACGCCAAATTCTTAAGCCTAAAATTTCATTTTTTACGACCTTGTACTTTATATACCTAAAAACTTGCAGGAGGGGCGTCCCTTGAGTGTACTCATGTGGCGAGTCAAGTCACCATGTCCTAGGGCTTGTATGGCTTTAGCTGCGAAATAACTTTTCTTTTGTGGACATTTCAGAGGTTTATGTCGGCTCTCACGTTCCCCCGTCTCCGGTTGACCTTCCAGCTCAAATGAACCAATTAATCGAATGGCTCAACTCAGAAGACGCACTTTCACTACATCCCATTCACTACGCGGCCATTTTCCATTACAAAATGGTCTATGTCCATCCCTTCGTCGATGGTAATGGGCGAACGGCTCGACTTTTAATGAATTGTAAGCTAATTTTTTGATTCTTCAACTTTAAATATTAACTTATCAAACAAATCAATTAACTTAATTAAATAAACCGCGCATCTCTGCATTTTACAGGGGTACTAATGCAAGGAGAGTTTCCGCCTGTGATTATACCTAAGCAGGACAGGCACTTTTATTATGAGCACCTCGACACTGCCAATCGCGGTGACCTTCGACCCTTCATTCGCTTCATCGCTGGTTGCACAGAGAAGACGCTGGACGCCTATCTCTACTCAATCCACGAACATCCGCAGTACCATATCCAAGGCCCGCCTAATCAGCGCAAAATGCACGAATCAGAGGACGAGGAAGATATATCCTAGCATCCTTTAGTCAGCCAAATTGCAAAATCGATTTTTAAACCGTACCTCAATGCAACCGCTCATAAATCGCATAGCTCCCTCGCAGTATTACCACCGAAATTATAAAGAACCCGTTAAGTTTTTAACCTCGTTTTAATTTGTTAAATTAATTGTAATTGAGTAAAAGTCACTCCGTTACTCTTTTATTTTTGTTTCAAAAAATTACAAACCAGTTACTTTTAACCATTACTTTTACTTGGATGAATTTGGTTAGGTCTATGAGATTTTACTAAATAGTTAATTGCAATTAATGTTTAAGAGATATTAAAAATGTCGAGCATAAAATGGTAAGAGACGCTACACAACAACTCACAATTCGTATAATAATTGGTTAATAATTGTTAGGAATTCAGGGTTTCTACAACTTGCATTTAGAGTCCTTAACTTTTGGTAATTTGGACTTTGGACATTTTTTGTTTGTAAAACTATAACTTGCAATTTCAAATTGCAAAACTTGGAAAACGTTATCTCATCAGCCTTGTACCGTGCATTCCCCTTAGCCAACATCACAATCACAATTAAGACTTTCAAAAATCAGAGTGAAACTCGCAGACGTGAGATTATTTGGAATGAGAAATGAGGAAAATGAAATTCAAAAACTAATTTGGTTTACAAAACAAAACAAACTCCGACTTGAAAATGAGAATTACGAACGAGTAACAGAGCCAAGTTAATGTGTGAGCATTATCAAACTAATTTAACTTAAATAGTAAATGGTTTTAAGTTTAAAGCGTGTAAGTTAACTTGGATCACTCCCTAACGATGTGTTCCGATTCTTTTCCCGCCGGGGAGTTCGGGAACATGATAATTGGACAATTTAGTTGGGTTAAATAATTCACCTCTACTTCTGGCGTAGATTTGACTTTTAAATTTAGGATCGCCATTTTCAGCGCCGCTGACCTTTCCCAGTGTTCATTTTCTTTGATGCAGTTTCCTCCTCGGTCGCAAGCGTTCGGTACTTCCCCACCCGTTGACGCAACTCGTCCAACATCCGAGTCTTTTCATTGATTAGTTCCAATACTCGTGCAGCGTATGCTGAAAAACAAACGCTTTAGTAGCGAAAAACAGTTTAGCATATCTGACTAAGCAAACATTGTAAAAACAAATACCTTCGGTATCAAACTGGACCTGATTTGTGAGGTTAATGAGCATTTTATGCTGTTGGTTCCAATTCGGCGTCATATCAAAGAACTGTTTGTGACACTCCACCATGTCTTCCTCTGCTTCATTCAATTTGGAAACGGTTTCGTGAAACGTCAACATTTCACCCGACATCTCATGCTCCTAGAATTGAAATAAAATCAATAAAAGATAAGAACAACTCTGTTTTTGTATTTTTCACATTCCTTCCATCTCTGAATACAACAATTTTGCAGTACAGAACAAAAAATTGTTAAGGGATATTAGAGTTGGAACCAGTCACTTACATTGAGGGATCTGAGTTGAGCCAAATCACTTGTTTGATCCATGACTTCGTCCTCATTGAGAGCTGACATCTTGATTTCCATGGGGTCATGCGCTGTGAGTCCCTTGACACGGTCCGCGTAGCGAAGCGTATTGATGGAGTGTTCACAGGAACTCATGCCAGGGCTGATCATAGCGATCATGCAAGTCCGTGACTTCTCTCCGATAAAAGAGTCTCGAAGCACTTGAGTCAATTTACTCGCACGAAAAGGCAGGTGAGATCCACGAAGACCAAGGGCTCGCACACACTCCTTCAAGGCGAGTAGCGATTTGTTGATCTCGGCTCCCTCCATTCCTGCATTTGGACAAGTTTTAAATTCTAACTGCTTTTTTAAATGATATTTTTGAACGTATGAAACATTGTTAGCCGCCATTCTTTGTTTCAATCACTATTTGCTTACGGGTCTGTCGATCAGCTGAGGAGGTATCAGCTCCACGTTCATTTCCAGCTAAATCAATGAGCGAAAACTTTCCGTGGACCTTTCCGGTGGTTCCGCGAAGGACGACTTGAAAAACGGCATGAGAACGGGAAGAATTGGAGTTGGCCGAAGTCTGACCACTGGTTCTTGCTTGGTTTCCAATTTGAATTAATTTCAAGACGTCTTCCACGCCCTCGACACCTTTCTCCGTTAAACCAATCACTTGCACCTGTTGTTTACCGTCCTCCAATACGCGCAGCTTGGCTTTACCAGCCAAGAGATCAAACACCTTCAAAATAATTGTAGAATTATTAAATTCAATAGACAATTATTCAGATTACAAATAAAATAATGAAGGCAAACAATACCTTTCCGGAGTAGATTTCAAAGAAACTGCATGAAACATTGAGGTTGAGATTTCTGTATGTATGGAGTTTTAGAAGCCGAAAAACGTCTTTGGCTGTCATAGCGTAGATTCCTTTTTGACAGTCCTGAATTTTACCATTGAAATCTCCGCCCATTGTGTGCGTCTTTCCCGAACCTTTAACAGTTAGTTTATTATTAGTTATCCATACTTTCAACAGTCTCAATTACAATCGCATTTACCAGTCTGTCCATAGGCAAAACAAGTGGCCATACCACCATCGAAAATAGTCTGAACCAAAGGTCGGGCTGTAAACTTGTAAACAATTTCATTTGAACAACTCTCGTCGAAGGCGTAGTCGAAGCGATAGTGCTGATTCTCCAAGTACTTCGTCAAGTCTACTTTCTGTTTCGGCTCGTGGACTGTCATTTGATTCTTGTTCGCTACAGTAATTACGTCAACCTCTTTTCTGTTTACCTCTGCAAACAATTTAGAAAGATTGAAAATTTTAAGAGGTTTGTCTTTAAAAATTTAAATAATTCCTAATTACCTTTCTTGTTCATCGGCCGCTTTCTAACGCACACTGTAATCTGATGGTCTTCTACTGTATCACTGTCTTGTAGCGGTTTGATTTCCAGACCTTGCCGGTAGTCTCGGACCATAGCAAGAAACTCCCAGTTAGGATTTCCAGGATCCAAGTTCATTTGATTCTCCTTCTCTTTCTTCTTCTCTTCTTGACGAATTCGTCTCTCAACTCGATTCTTTTGTAATTTTTCAACTTCATGGACGACATTCGTTTTTCGACGCGGGCCGCCTGAGATGCGCAAATTAAACAAAGTTTCGTTAGTATTAAATTAGGGTTTTAGTAATTTCCAGCGAACGCACCCGCTTGCTGATCTCTTGTAACCGTTCCACTGGGTGCCGACGGAACGATCTCCATGTGCTGATCCTCTGTATCTGTTGCGACATTGGACGGAGGTGTACTCTCCACTACGGCGACTGGCACTGGCTTCGCGGGTTGGGCCATTACCGTCTGGCGATTAATCCGGGGAATACGACCGAGATTTTGAGACCTTGCTGATAATCGAAACAAATAGTTTAAGTTAAATGAATATTAGTCACAAATAAAATACAATTGTTTGGCTCCATTCACTTACTCTGTACAGGAACCCCAACGACAACCGTTGAACTAGAACTGGTAGTTCCATTTCTGGAAGTGTGTGGCGGGGGCTGAGGAAATTACATAATTATTTATCAGCAATCAATGTACAAAAAGTAAAATTCAAGCTTAGCACCCAATAAATTGTTAATTAATTGGTACTTACTTCAGGGGGTCGCATTACGGAATTGTTTCCGCTGTGAGCCTTCTCCGTGGCTCGCACTGGCGGAGCCAAAGGCATGTCTTCAACTTGACCCACTGCTTCCGTCTGGATTACTGCTTTTGCTCCGGTGACGTGTGGATTTAGATTGTAAATCATGTCCATGTCAACCTTGAGAACAAAGGGGAAAGTAGAAAAGTGCTTTTTAAAGTGGACAACAAATTACAAACAAAGCGTTTTGCAATCTGTTGCCATGGTACAAATCGTGCTTGACTTAATAGACTTAAAATGAAAACATAATTTTCATATTGAGTGGATCATTTACTTCTTTGCCTTTCGTCTCGTTTCGCTCGAACCATTCGACCGTGATGCTCCGACTGTCATGATTGACCCCAGAGACCACTGCTGTATGTACTCGGCCTACAAGCACACAAATGGTCATGAACTTCAGCTCATAAAAATCATCAGCGGCACAAATAGCGCTGGAGAAATTTTTTTTTGGAGTGGACATGCTCAACAAGGGATTCAGTAGGAAGGAGTCAAGTGGCGAGGTGCTGAGAGAGGACAATGAGGAGGGAGTCCTTCTACCCAACCAATTATGGTCAATCGCCATATTTGGAATTGACAGTATAAAAACGACGTGTTGAAAAAGTGGTCAGATTAAATCGCAACATTGAACTTGAACTTTAAAAGGCAAAAACGCAAGGAGAGTTATGTGGCCATGTTCCTAGAAACGATTCGTCATCCGCTCCAAGGGTCACTAAATTTTTAATTGAACTGATACAGAGTAATTATAACGATTACTCACCGTCCGTTCTTTTGATGTTGACTTGCATGCCGAGACCAAAGGGACAGAGGCCGTTGTCCATCTTGGCTCCTGGCCCCACCGTCGTGGTCCTGTCAAATATCGAAAAAATGAAAGTACGCCTATCTTTCTATTCCCAATCCTAAGTACCCACTGAGCCCGAGCCCGCCTCAATTAGCAGACATGGGATTTCCAATGACAAATGGGACATGTACGTCATGTCTTCCTAAGCTTTTTCCTTTGTAACTGTACCGTTTTCAATTAGTGATTGCATGCGTACCAAGGCTACAGCGGGATACCGTGAGGAGGGCGACACGGAAAGGACTTTACGATAGGAATATATGGCTCTTAGGACTAAGTTGAGTTAATTGTTTTGTTAACGATTAGTCTTACCGATTTCCTCCGAGAACCATGGATATGGGTGTATGTGGCTACTTATCAACTGTTCTTCCTCGATTACTGGTAATTGACAAAGGAAGGAGTCTGCAAGTGGAGTAATTCACAACAAAAGAACTTGATTAAGCGCACGAAAGGCCCTCTTCCTCCTCTTACCGTTCTGTGCCAAATGAAAATGCACTGGTGCACATAGGGAGCGAGGGAAAAGAGCACGGAGTCTGTGCACTTCACACAAACGAAACAAGCAGGGTTCACTGATACCCGTTCGCACAAACCCACTGGGTACCAGGGCTATTTTAACACCAAACTCATCTCTCAGGCTTCTGGAAGTCGCTGGAGTTTCTGGAAAAGTTAACATTTTATGGCATTTTGAATAGCAAAAAAAAATATAAAATTACTCCAATTCCCAAGGACAACTGAGCTCAGTTCAAAATAAATAAAGTATGGCGACAGGAAAGAAGTATGCAAATCGGAAATCAAACGGAAAAATTCGCTGAATTTAACTGGTAACTACAACTAGGTTTGACCCAATCGCTTTAGTTTGACCTCTAGAGGTCACCAAAGTTAAGGTAAAAAGCTGCAGGATAGACGCCGCGCCGCTAGAAAAAAAAATCTTCCCAAACACGGGCATGATTGTGTCAGACAGCATTATTATAAAGTGAAAGGCGTGTTTCGGGATTTGGTCATTTAGATTCATGAAGCCGTTTTGACTTCCCAAATGGACCAAGAGTATGAACAAAATTAAACACCCAGAACATTCAAAAACCTTAATTTTATAAAAAAAAAAAAGTTCCATTTTATATAGCACTAAAATTTTTTAGAAAAATATAATTTTGTTTTAGGTTTGACAATATTTTGGCAAGTCTAAAGAGGTCGTGTCAAGAGTTGCTGGACTTCGGAAGCCGTGCCGGAGTGAGTGAAAGGAAGGACGCTGAATTCAAAGATTTATTTTTTTATTTATTTTTTTTTTCGAAAATTTCAGAATAAGACACTGACAGATGACATCGGCCGAATTACTGAGCGACTGGAATCTGAAATTCAGAATTTGGAACAATTGAGAAAAGTAATTGGTTTTGGTTTACAATCGCTGGACAATGGTGCTGGAATAGGGTCCTCTGCCGAAGGTGAGGGAGGCGAGTTGACCAAAATTGGGCCCTTGGACGCTGCCTTGTCCATTCTGGACAGCTTAATGTGGTCAAAGAAGCCCAAGCAGAAGGAGGAAGCGCTTCTGCCAAAAAAGTCATTGGAAGCGGCGAAGGTCATGGAGGATCTTTTAGCTTCTGCTACGCTGGAAGAAGTCCTTCCAGAAACTGAGACCTTTAGTTCAAGTTCAAGCGATCAACTTAAACAGCGATCAGTCGATGCTCAAGAAATGGCTGAAAGTGAAGTTTATTACTCAACTTCACAGTCGGTACAGCTTACAGTAAATTAGAAAATTCACATTATTAAGATATTTTATTTTTTATGTTGTATGCAAGTCAAGCGATTGATTGTAACTTTCTCCAGGAGAGCAACTCCTCAGAAAGTAAGTATGAAGTTGGAACGATTCTTTCTGCGCCGTCGCTATTTGTAAAAAGACAGAAATTGCTGGAAAGCGTTTTCATGTAACGAGAAAAAAAAAATGAAGAAAGCAAGAATCAGTCCAAAATAAAATTGTTGGTATATTTCCGTTTCTTTTTCAAGGAAAATGAATCAGTTGGAAAGGAAACTGGACCAGTTGGCACCACCAGCTCAAGAAAACGCTTTCTCCAGGCCGCAAGCGTATGTCAAGGACGCTTTGTCAACAGGAACAGTAACTTTATTTTCCTTTCATTTATGATAATTATGTTTAATAAAATGTTAACTAAGGTTAATCTAATTGCTAATTCTCGTAATAGCAAACAGAAGACTGGAGAGAAAGCGACAGACTTTCACTTCCGTCAAATCGTAAAGACGCGAGTACAAACCTTTCCGAAATCTTTTCCCAAATGTAAGTATTCAAAAACTGGTCCCTATTGCTCGACTTAAAAAGTCTCTCAATGTTCAAGGGCCACTTCTCCGTCCTTAGAGATTTTTAAGGGCCCTTTGCTATCGTCTGAACACGACTATCCTGTCAAAGGGACAGAAACCCCTTACGGAAGCTTCTCTGCTGCAGCGCAGAAAGACGCCAAATACTGGCAGAACATGACGACTCTCATTTTGGAAAGTATTGTTTTGGATGATGTAGAGAATAGTGAAATTGTTGCTAAGCAACTGCAGCGTCTCCCTGTCCCACCACCGGAAGCTGACCTGCCATACGCAGGAGAAGGCTACTGGCCCACGCAAGCGAATATCATGTTCAAAACGTTACTAAAACGGAAGAAATGCTGCGTCAAAGTCTGGAATGGCCTCACTGCCCATAGTACGCTGGAGACGGCCCTTGAGCACTTAACCAAGGATCGAAAGCCATGTCATCATAACTCCCGTCACCATTAATTAGCAATTAAGTAGCAATTCTGAGTGCCTTCAAATTGAATAGTAATGTGATCCGAAGTGGCTTATAAAGCGCTTTTAATAAGGCATCATTTTGTTTGAAGGGGTCTGGTGAACCCTGCCATCTGATGCATGTGCTTATCTCATAAACTTTGGTTTGTTTTGACATTCTGATCTGGTTTAGATTCACAGAGTTGATTGACTCCTCTTCAATTCTATGTAAACTAATTAAGTAATTCAAACCTCTTTTGAGTTAATTGACTTATTGATTATTAGTTAATTACTAGTATGGTTCGACTGCGTCATCGGTAAGATAATATAACAGCTAATTGAATTAAGAAGTAGTTGAATTAAAATCGTTGAATTGTAAAATTATTTTACAGGTACGTTGTACTTGAGGTTTCGTTCCAGGATGAGCGGGCGAGTGTTGGGAAGTTGTCTGGAAATTCACTAATTAGAGCAATCCAGAAATCTATTCGTGACCTACATGGGATACACGGTTTTGCAGTGTCAAAGTCAGGCCTTTACGGTATGCTTGTGTCTAAAAATCGATACTTAAGGTTAATCGCTTGAGTGACTACAACTTCGTTTTGTATTTGTAGCCAGTTACTTGAACGCTGATACCAATATGGCCTTCGTGCGGATGCGAAGGTCAGCCTACCAAATCGTGACCTCTGCCATGGCTCTCGTCCAAACCGTCGAAGGGGAACCTTGTTCGCTTCGAACCTTGTACACTGGAGCCACCATTCGGCATTCCAACATTTTTCTAAGACGCTACCAGAAACGACAGCTCGAAGCCAAGTACGCATCTCTCAAGACAGATCTCCAGCGACAGGAGTTCCAGCTCCAATTGAGCAAAGTATCCTACACGCCAATCCCTTTATTCAAATAACGGTATTTAGCTGCTTAGTCAATCAATCATCCATCACATCTTTAGTTCATTTATCTCTTCGTTTTAATGTTTGAGGGATGCTTCATTCCAGAATTCAAGTAACTGGACAAAGGTATCAGTTTTTGTTAACATTTGGTGATTTGCTTCACAGGTGAAAGTGATATTTCCAACCAAAGGTTTTGGTGTCAAATACTCTAATTGATTGGATATTTTGGCATTTCTTAATTTCGAAACGTGTGAATTGTCTTACCATTTTGTAAAGACTCCTTGAGAATTTGTAATAAAAACAGGATTTTGTTAGTAAAAGTAATTTTTGGAAGTTACAGTGCTTCTGGGGTATCATCGTCATCTTGTGTTTAGGTTATCTTTGTCTCAAGAAGCTTCATTTTCATATCCCATTTGCTCATTAGCATAATTGAATTGTTATTCACTCCTTTAAAGGGACCTGGAGGGCAAACCTCACTTTCTGCTCACCACAAAACGTTTTGCATACAAAGTAGCTGATTTGGAAGGGAAGTACTTTAAGTTTCTCAAGATAGAAACTTCGAAGGTATTTTCCAAGGCACGGAGACTTATTTTGAGCCCTTGGCTCGAGGCCCTTTGCTAAAGCTTCTGTACTCCAGCATTGCGCCTGGACAAAACTGATTGTTTTACTTTCTACTTTTCATTATCTAAACCATTTCGACAGGAGGGCCCTTTGGGCACGCGCAACATCGCATTTCCACAGAAAATACTCCGGAGAAAGCAGAGGAGAAGCAGTTGTCATTGGGGCTTCTGCCGATTCAGTCGGTCGCAGCTTCTATTGTCACCAAGCCATAATACGGACCCTTAAGCAGGCCCTGCAACATCTGCTCAGAGGGACTTAAGGCTCTTCAACCCCTATTTACTCAAACAGAATTGATTTCATCCCTCCACCCCTTAAAATACAAACCACAGTCGGGAGGTACCCTTCTACTGTTCTGCAGTTACAAAAGCCAATTTTTCAACAGTTTTGGAGGGCCGTGAATTTAAGAATGGGCTTAGTTGACCGTCTTCGTCAAGGTCAAAGTGACATGTCACCAGAGGTCACGAGACCCCTCCCTTCCGCCGCTGCTGTTCCTGTTCGGAAGAAAGGTACCTTTGACATTGCTTTTCTTACGGGCCAATCAGAGGAGCGGGAGATCACGGCTGGCAACCAATCAGAAGAAAGTTGTTCAGGCGGAAGTTCTGATTCGTCCATAATTGACATCCTGACGGACTCTGCCCCGCCGCCGGTCCCGCCAGGCAAGAAGAAGCGAAAACGAAAAGCCAGTGACGATGATCCACCGCAGCAAAATTGCCCCGCCGAAAAATCAGCTAAACTGGACAAATCATTCCAGGGATCCGAACTGGTCATACCCCAGCTAACGTCTCCCTTCAACTTTTTGCCGCAATTCAAGGGTGGGTCCTTGAGTCATTTTGGGCCCTTTGCCCCCTCCCCATCATCGATGCCAAACTCAGCGTCAATCAAGAGCCGTCGTCCGTTCTTTGGTCACTCGTCCTCTGAGCCACCCCAGCACCACTCACAGTTCTACCCACCATATCACCCGTTCCTGATCTCAGCCCCACCTCAGTCTGAACCCACCAATCAGAGTTCCGGAAGCCACCAAAATAGCAATCAGAGCCCTCCGCTCCCCAATCCGACTCTCCTGCCCCCTTCCCTCGCTGCTCTTTCCCTTCCAGCCCAAAACGTCTGTGCCAAATGTAAAATAGGCTTTCGAATGACCTCTGACCTCGTCTACCACATGAGGTCACATCACAAGCGAGAAACTGACCCTCTGCAGAAGAGGCGCGAAGAGAAGCTGAAGTGTCCCGTTTGCCACGAAACGTTTCGGGAGCGACATCACTTGACCCGCCACATGACGGCGCATCAGGACAGGGAGGAAGAGGTGGAGTTTCCTGGAGGCAAAGTGTAGGAGGTCAAGAGGTCAACTGTCCGTTTAATCAATCCCATTTTCTGTGATACCCTTAAGTACCCTTTAGTAGGAGGTCCGTTCAGTTTAGCCCTTCGTTAAGATTATGCTGGATAAGTGAAAGTAATTGGTGGGTTTTTGAAAGTTGAAAAAGTTTTGAAGAGGGAATAAAAGCAGAATTTCTTTCCTTAATCTCATTCTTTTATGACACTGTTTGTCGTGAGGGGAAAGTTGACTTTCTCTTTTGGGAGTGGAGCAGACGGAGCTTTATGCGGGATGTGAATTAATTTTACGAGGGTGGATGAAAGTGGAGGGGCATGTGCTGGGAGCATTTGAGCATGGTGGGTTCGGGTGGGTACTTGGAGAGTGGTCACAATTCTTGCTTAAGGTGACAGTTAGCAAGTGGAGAAAGTTTGTGTAGATAAGGCTACGGTGGAGTTATGCTCCGCTTTCTCCAGAAGGAAACAGATTTCACCCGCTCAGCTTCCACTTCTGATTACATCTCGATATTTTACGACCCTTACACATAAGTCACTCACAAAATAAGGCTCCGCCAGCGCAGTGAGCCAAGGCTCCCCCCAACAAATATTAAGGCTCCCCCAAAAAATATTGGCTACTACCCATCATCTACATCCATTTTTCTCAAAACTGGAAACAATATTCCCAGCGCCTCTCTTTTCTCCCAGAGAAAGTAACAATTATATGCCGACAAATCTGAATGAAAGTTTAATTTTTAAAAGATTTCCATGCTCATATTTTTTTTTAAACTCGCAGGTTATTTTTCATAGAAATTCAACTTCAATGACTGAAATGCCAGCATTCAACGAGTTTTCAATGCAATTCTACCAGAGTAATTTAAAAAAGCGTGATTTATACATAAAGAGCGTTTCTGTGTGACATTACAAGGAAAGAGAAAGTCGGAGAAACTAAATATCGCTACAAAATTAAAACTAAGATTTGAAATCTAAAAAAAAATCACCAAAGGTTGGGCTAAGTTAGCTAATTGACCTGATTGACAAATTTTGAATTTAAATTCACGACAATGTTAGACCTAATAATGACGCTTTACTATGTCTGCCTTTGCGCCGAACTTTCTCTTTTACGGAACATAAGAAACGCTCTACTCCCACTGTTTCCAAATTATGAACTAACGTTTTTCGTACTGTTTTTTTTTGGAGAAAGTAAATATTTTTTAGATTGCGGTCTGATGGAGACGGTCCCTGAGAGAGGAGCAGCTGGAAATGGAATTGTGAAAACGAGATCTTGAAGATCTCTCCAAGGTGGAATCCCTCGTGAATTGAATCCAATTAACCCAGATGACACTCATCCATCAACCACGCCCAGAGAGACACTTGAAGGCGCTAAGGGGAGGGCCCTTCGGATGAGAAATTGATGGGAGCATATTACTTAGGAAATGAAATTGGGAGCATTAGGATGATGAAATGAAATTTCAAATTCATCTCTCTCCCACTCCTTTCACCACTCACTTTCTCTCATTTGCATTCAACATGATGGATCACTCACACAAACACTTATAAATCAAATCACTCACCATATTCCATCTCCCACAGCATCTTCCCTTCCACGAAACAAAAAAACCCTTCCAGGAAAAAAAAAGTACGCTTCCTGTGAAATACAGCCATTCTCCAGCACTTCTCAACTCAAAACTACTCTCGGAGGCATTAAATTGTGTGGATTGTGCTGAAGTTGTAAAAGCGGAGAATGGTGGTCGTAAAGCGATTGGACACAAGCGCTTTCCCTTGCCCTTCTGCCTACTGAACAGAAACAGACCTCTCCAATGACTTTCTCGCGAGCATAGGGGACAATCCATGTCCAATTCCAAAGTCATCCAAACGCAAACGATCGCTGGAAATCCCTTCTGGAAACAGTGCTTTCCCTCTCAAGGGCTGCAGAAGGCAGACGACTAATCAAATCATGATTCCGTTTCAAATCACGTCAACGAAAGGCAAAGATTAATGACACTTTTAGAATCCTACAAAAATAGAACCAAATGAAAGACATCTTCTTGCAGAACAACATTCGCTAACTTTCATTACTTACAAGCTACCTTAATTTAAAGACATTAATTAATTGTCAAGAAAATTCAAGTTAAAAGTGAAGTTTCGACTAGAAATGACATTTCAAGTAAAAATGTTTAAAGACAAATTTAAGAACCAACTTTAGCGAAAGTTGAACGCCAGCAAAAACTACCGCGGCTAAAGTCAAGAGAGTCTGGTGTATCAACCACTACCAAAAATTTAAGTGGCATTTATCTTCAGCAATGCAATAATAAAAAATCTAATGAAACTCCTTTTTTTTTCACGTTTACTTTCACAATTGAATGTTTTCTGCGTAACCTTGGACTGAATTTGAATTTTTGGTGAAAGTGGAGGGAGCGTTACCTAGCAACAAGCTCTTTCACCATCATTTCCCTCTTCTGCCAGACAGAAACTTAAAGTGAAAGTTTTATTGTTCCAACCTCCTCGAATTCCCCTCTGCCAAAATTATGATGAGTAGGAAATTATGTAAATGTCGATTGAGGGCTCATCTGAATTTGAGAGTTGGACTCGAAGGGCCCTAAATCCAGAGGAAGGGTCCGCGGTGTCGAAGTAAGGAGTTATGGACCGTTGCAGCATAAAGGGCTCCCCTTATTTATGGAAATTTGGAATATGCTGGGTCCACGGGAGCCTTTCTCCCGCCTCGAATCGCCCAACTTCCTCTTTCTCCTAATGGCCTCCTTCCATATTTCCAGCCTTCTCCAGGACGCTCTCGTTCCAGCAGATGCAAATGGGCCTGGAGAAAGTATGTCTGAGGAAACCTCAAATGGAGATCTCCAACTCCCCCGCCCCCACTTCCTTCCCATTTAATTTATTATTCACTCATCCCTCCCTTCAAATCCGCTTTCTCCCACAAGAAAGAAACTTTCTCTTTTATCATCCGAGCAGAGTTCAACTCCGCTGAGAATTGAGTCGTAAAATTCAATCAATTCCACCACACTTTCACTCTTGACTTTCACTCAAGACAAAGAAAGCGCTCTTTTGCGTCGGGAGCGCTTCCAGCGCCACCGTCCCTCCTAATTCCAAATGCAAGGCCTCAACGGAGGCCTCTAATCGCTCCTCCCTCAAAATCCAACTTTCTCCAACTTTCTTATCTCGCCCTCCGCTTAAAGGCCCCGGAAAGTCATCAAGGACTCGGCCTCATTTGGACCTTTTCCTGGAAGATAAGACGGGGACTTGGGAAAAGGAAGCTCAAATCCAAGGAAGCCCCCATAAATTAACCATCTTTGATTTGAATGGAGTCGCTCCCAACAAAGACTCTTCGGAATTAGAATTTCAAGAAAGGGGAATCAGATGGAAAGTAATTAATGAGGAGGGGCGAAGGAGCGGAGCATGACTTGGAAATGAATCAGAATATGCTTCCAAATGGAAACTACGAACATAAATTACGGGGACAGGGGCCACAGTCTCCGAATCTTTCGAGTGCGATGCAAACTAATGCAAATTTAAAGTCTCCTCGTAATCATGTCGTCCTGAAACGAGAAAAGATTTTGCAGCAGAATACCAAGGAGAAAGCTGCTCGCGGAGAAAGTTGGAGAAAGTCCTCCTGTTAGAATCAGGGTTGATTTTAACACCAACAAAATTCAAGTTAATCGAAATCTTACAGGTAAATCAGCCTTTCAGCCTACTGATGTTGACTTTTAGCCTATAAGAAATGATCTGTAAAAAAAATATCGAAAGGTTTTACTAAATGAAGCTAAAAGATAAAGGGCCAATTGTTTTCTGAAGATGCCACAAATCAAATTGCTGATAGTACTTGATACTGGATTGCGAAGTAGAGACGCAGGAAGTACATAAAAATGAGAAATATTGGACTTCATAGTTCCTACTCCGCTGTGAAATGAAGTTGGAGGAAATGGACTTGTCAAAGGGATAAAAGCCTTTGATGTGTCGAGAGGTCAAGGGTCATTTGAAGGTGTTGGTTGGAGGGCGTGTAGGAGGGATGAGTGGCAAGTATTGATTGGAGTAAATGAAGTGAAAGGAGAAAGTGATGCTTTCTTTTGGCTGGACAGAAGGGTCTGGAGAAAGTGGTCCTGGAGAAAGGAATAAATTGGATGATGATTGCACAAAGATTGTCAATTTGTCTCCTCAATATGGGAAGAGCCTCCAACCAACAAAAAGAACTTTCACTTCACTTTCTCCAACCAACTTTATCCCCCCAACGCAACGCTTTCCACATAAGTTCGGACTTCAATTCCAACCAAGCGACGCCAACTTCCTGGAAAAGTCCACAAAATCCGCTGGACATGACTCAAGCTTCTTGGAACCTGTCCAATTGAACCAAATAAACAACCCACCAACCACTTCCATTCTTTTTTTCTGCCCTAATTATCTTACGATGGACAAAGAAACATGTTTGTGACCATTGACGAGCTCGTTGAGTCAGAACGCTCCTCAGGCATTTTAAGGTAGTGGATGACCTCCAAACTTATTCTTGTAGAACCTACAAAAGGCCCAAAAGATTACTCGCATTTAGTCAGTCACCAATACCCATCCATCCACTTCAACCGTCAAGTAAGTAATTAGCCTCATTTGTGGTAATTAAAAACGTTTTAATTCAATTAACGCCTGCCAACCACCAAAGTCCATTTGCATTTAAGACACCTTCACCTTTGGGCTGATTCTTAGATCCTCCTGGAACCGCTGCCTAAAAACAGAAGCCACAAATCATGATGAAGATTGTTCTCTTTGGACTTGTTCTCTTTGGAGGTAAAAATATTAATATGCTTTGCATACATTTGCGTAATGTAAACGTATTAGGCATGTGAAGATAATTCCGCGTTCTCAAATTCGTTTCTTTCTAGCGGCAATGGCCGCCACCCGTGAGCCTGATATCACAGAGTCGGTGCGACTTTGTGAACGAGACGTTCCTGCCTTTTGTGTGTCAGAGACATGTCCCACTTTCTGCAACGTCTTGGCCACCGCTACCAACCGGAGGAACTGTCTCTCAGGATGTACTGCAACCAGTCGATGTAATGTCAAGGCTAACATCGCTACCCAGAACATTCGCGGTAATGAGGCTCTTGACGCCCAGAACCGTGAACAGTTGATTCGTTGCATTGCGCAGACTCGCGACCCGAACTTCACGAAAACCGGCATGACAAGAGAGGACGTTCCATGGAGACAATTCCAAAGTCCTTCCTACAAAAATGCCGTTCGTCCCCGAGGAGGTGCCCGCAGAGTTTTTTGAACCAGCAATACTTATTACAAATACAAAATGACATTTTGAAATTAAAAACAAAACTCAATTGTTCAATCTTTACAAATCCAATTCAAGCTCACGACAAACCTTACCGCTTTTGGTTCCCTAACCTTTTTACTAATGTCGAGCATTGACTAGTGTGGGGTTGGATTTCACCGAAGGGGGGCCAAAATCT
>VYYI01000046.1:0-67862 GCA_021029175.1 Bilobella aurantiaca | reverse complement strand
GTAGTGATTGTGTTTTCTTGTGGCCGCGGCATCTGCTGCGGATCCAGGGAAGGACGCTGTGGAGTGAATGTTTGATGGTGCGAAGGTGTCCGTACATGTAAAGTCCCAAACGAGCGATTTTCCAGACTTCCATGGTACCAGGGTCATCCCGTCAGGGCGCTTCCCGTCTTCTCTAGCGCATCCAGACGGCTCCAAGACGGATGGGATTCCGGCGGATTTCAGAGCCCGATGTATGACGTCATTCCCGGCTGCGTGTCTTGAAAACCGCCCAGCACTTCGCTTACATGAAAGCCCATGACGACCATCTTTCAACACTTCAGATCCGCATTGGCATTGATGAGGAGTACAGATATCGCTACCAAGTCGGAGAGCTGAAGAGATTCGGAATGTTTCGTCGGGAAGGAAAGTACCAAGCGATGGTGAAGGAGTGACCTGGAGCCAATCACTTGAATGAGGCTGAGATGAGGCAAGCAATCGAGCTCGGTCGACTTCGGTCATCGATGATAACAAGGCGTCACGTTTAGAGATTACCATCGGGAGCTCCCATTTTGATTGATACGATGATTCTTCGAGTTTAGGAGGCTGAAGACCATAACGGGACCAAAGCTGTTTTGCCTCGGTAATGTCACGGTCTGCTTCGATCATTTGGTTTGGAAGGAGCTGGCTGATCACAGACAAAGCACTTTGGTAGGAAGATAAAAAACAAGGCAGAGCAGAATCCTCAGCGTGACGAATTCCTAGACCTCCTAGGTGGGAGGGAAATGACGACTGGATCCAAGCGTCTTCTTTCAGTGAACAGTTCAGGATTCTCTCGAGAGTTGTTTTCAGCGCTTTATCATGTCGCCTATCCCCGTTCCTACGGTGACGTCCTCCTTAAATCTAATTTAATTTATTGTGATTTATTTTTTACATGGAAGAGCTGCGCTTGAGAGAAAGTTTACTCATATCACCTTTCACCAGAGACGGTGAAAGCAGATGAGGATTCCACTAAAGGGAATAGGGCTATCGCTTTATTTACAAAACGATTATATAGTCTAGGTTCCAAATCTAATTAACAACTTATTTTAATTATTGGCTAATGACCTATTGCTCGCGTACTTAATGTAGGGTGTACTTCCCAGCTCTTCTTTGCTGTTTCCGAGGCTGGTTCCTGCCGACCTCTTACGAACAGGCTTCACGTTTCCACGACACTGGAGAGCAAACTGGAGATCTTTCACGATTTCTCGAAAACGCGACTCCTGAAAATAAGTAAATCGTTAATTAATTAATAATTAACTAATTAGTTGACTTTAAACAAACTTACCCCTTGACTCGTCTGAAGGTTACCACGATTAGCCCTCGAGTGAAGCAGAATTTCCAAACAGGTTATGAAGACAGCGGCCGAACAGCCCACGACCAACACAACGAAAACGCCTGAAGTTGAAATAACTTGTAAAATTTAAAAATTACTAAAAGTGACCACCCCTTACCGCCAACGTTTGTAAGCATTAGGGCCTTTACACTTTCACCTGCCGTGGATGGCTGGAAGTATTTACCATTATTATATGGTTAGTTAATTGTACACATCATTAGATTAATAATCATTATTTAATAGAATTAAGTTAATAACTAATTAAGCTTTTAAGCCTATTTAGACATTACCGTGCATATTTCCGCTGTCTCCTTCCGTTGCTCTTTCCACCACTTTCTCCTCATATCGTCCAACTTTCCCTCCTCCTGGCAGTTGAGAATGGCGTTATTGAACAAGTCCAAGTACGGAGAGCCTGTACAATTTTTTTTAAAATTTTAATATGAAAACTGCTTTCTTCTTTTGATTTCTATTTTTTGCTGGAAAATGAGCGTTTCGGCGTTTTTCTTACCCTTTGGAAGGGCAATTCCATAGCCTTTGTTGTCCAGCAGACCGCCAATTTGTTCCAGACCACAGAACCGTTCCTTGTTGTACTCAATACCTGTACTTTCCATGAAGAAAGCGTATTTTCCAGGCGTTTTGAGCACGGCCTCGATTCCTTGTGGATTGTTCGCCTTGATGGCGTCCTTCCAACCACTCATCTTTTCCCACATGTAGCGCCTGCCAAATGGACTGAAATCTGTAGAGTTCTGCGGTGGTTACAGAATAGTTAGTGATTATTAACTCTTTTATAATTGTAATTAATTACAATAATAATTATGAATTTGTTGGAGTCCATACTGAGAAAAAGTTGGCAGTGCTTCCTCCTCCGACGCAGCCGTACTGAATCTTGGGATGCTTAGCTAAGTCATATAGGCTGTTGACAGAGCGGTCAAGGTCTTGGACAATGAGAAACGTAGCTAAATTTTAATTGATTTTTAACTTAATTTAATTTCCGAATTGTACCAAAACTTTTTCTAGAAACCTAAATTAGCCGTGTAGGAGGAAACCATGATCAGTGTGAAGAACCACCAAATACCAGCAATTATCCGCGTCGAAACTGCCCTAAATCAACAGCGATTTGTGATTTTCGTTTTAAATTAAATTTAAATTACTTTAACGTAAATTTTTTTGATTAAGTTAATGAATAATTATACTAATAATTAACTGACTTAGGTGCTAGGTCGGAACCTTGCTGCATAATGGATCCCAGCGTGAACCAAATGCTGTTTGAAAATTTGAATTGATTTTGAAGTTTGTCAGGATCCGTAATGCAAGGTAGGGGATTGTCCCACTCCAGTGGTGTCAATCTAAAAATATTTGTTTGAAATATTTAAAAAATTCAAGTAATGATTTTCTCCAGCGACCTTGCCACAATGAAGAGGACGAGGGAGACGCCGAAGAAGGCAAAGGCCATGTAGATCCATACTTCAAGTGCGAAGGGAGACATAAAGGAAAAAAGGCTTGGTGGCTTGACTTGTGGTGGCACGAAGAGAATCGATATTCCAAGGTTCATAAACTTAAATGTAATTTTTAATTACAATCAACTCGATTAACAACTTAAATTTAATTCTTGATGACTTACTGGCATCGTAAAGTCAAGGTACCCCTGCCTGTCCTTGGTAATCGTCAAGTCACCAATGGCCAGGTCTCCGACCCCTTTCATGACCTCTTCGATCGTGCCCGCATAGGACCGGTCACCAGTGGTAACGAGCTGAATCGTGTAGTTGAAGCTCAATCGCTTCGACAACTCCTCAATCAAATCTATGTTGAATCCCTCGAAGCGATCGTTACCCTCCAGTGACTTCTCTGACAGCTTGTACATACAGTAAGGAGGATTCTGTTACAATAACATTAGATTACTGTCAACTAGTTTCGCTACTTAATTGCCAATTCAATTTCTGAAATGTGGTTTTTTTTACGATAAATGTGGTAACGTTCAGATGGCGTTCTTTTAGCGGAAGTTTGTCTGATTGCGGGAGCTTTACCGGCAGAGTATCGTTTTTTATCCACGTAATTCTGCTATTTGAAAAAAATGCGTATTCCCAACTTCCAGCCTTCACAAGTCCCTAAAAGTGTTACATAAAAATCGTTTCAATCGGCCAGAAGAATCTCGCTGAGAACGTAAAACAGTTGCTAAATGTCGTGCTTACGAACGATTATTTTTCAAAAACTCTTACGCTCTCTGTAACCCGAACCAGGTCCAGGCTAATGTCAGTTCGAAAGCCAGAATTGTTGAATTGTATCGGTCCGGTGAAGCCATAGAAGGGAGACTGTAATATTTTTACAAAATCACCAAAATTTTCAAAAATTTTAGGATTAATAATTTGAATTTTCAAAGGTACCATTGCACGCATACGGTTGAGAAGCGTTGAGCCCTCGGTCCAGCCTTCATTTTGGTCGCATTGGATTGCCTGCACCCCGCCAATCATCTCCGAGTTCTCGTTCAGCGCTCTACTAAACAGCCTCACTGCGTCAAATACCAAGGCTTGTGCGGTCTAAAAGAAACGGTTTTCAGTACACGTAAATTGAAAGTTTCTAAAATTTAGATTTTACTGTCAGGTTCGAACGGCTTGGAATCCCGTCCACCGGATATCGACTCGCTAACGAACCCCTCGACGTCTGGATAACTTCGGCTAGCTCTTGACTGAGTCTCAGTACTTCCGGTTTCTCGGGATCTACGAGTCGAAATGCGAAGAACTTGGCCTCACCGTGCTTGTACTCGTCCATGTCTGCTGCCTGGAGGTCAAGCGTCGTCAATATGTAGCTATAGTCATGACTAATCATGCCAATCTGCTCGGCCTGCCTCAATAATTCCAGCGTCTTGTACACATCAGCGTCAACAATGATGTTGTATGCGTGGTAGACTCGCTGGAGATCTTTGAGAACGGGCCTGGGTATTAGAAATACATTGCGAATTTTAATTTCAGTGCATTCTTTCCCCCTTTCCAATAGTGAAACAGCTACCAATATTTTCCGTTGTTTGGCAACTGCCGAACGGTGATATTTCTGTTCCTCTGCATCGACGTACGAATCAAGTGTTGAAGTTTGAAGAGGCCGTCATTATGGTCAAAGAGCACTGTCTCAAGCATTATTTTCAAAATTAGAGTTGTTTTAATTTTTAAAACAATTTAGAATTTAATGTTACTTTTCTTAATTTTACGCTATTTTACCAGCAAAGTTACTCCAATTCCGGTTATTGACCAAGTTTTCATACGCCTGCCAGAACGAAAAGGTCAAAAGGTCAGGGCTGAATGGACATGACAAATATTGTGGCAACAAACCTGTCCCAGACTGTCAGGATGCGGATGGATGTTGATTTCATACTTGTCTTGACGCGTCCGGTACTCCCAGTGCGTCTCAATATGGGGAATGTCATAACGGTCACAGAGTGAATGCACATGCGCCGCTGCAGCCGAGCTTGGCGGCCCAAAGATCCCAACGATTCCTTCTCGCAGTAGGCTACAGACTAACGGAAAGTTAGTTAACAAAATAATTAGCTAAATGGTTTAAAATATTGGATTTTAACTTTTAAAATTCAACCTGCTTTGGCACTTTGAAAAGAATTTCCTGCTTCAATAGTTTCGGCCTTGAGAACCAATTGATGGTAAGGCAGGAGGTAAGGATCTCGATTAATTTCTTCAACTGCCAATTTCAGCGTCGCTTCTTCCAACGAGTCGACGCTGTCGAATAACCCTCCTGATATTTTAAATATTGCAAAATAACAATTGAAAGTTGAAGAAAAAGAGCAGTTTTTTAATTACCGATTTTGACTTGAATTGGCGCTTGTCGTGACTCTCGGTGCACTTGCTCATCTCTATGAAAATGTGACGATGTGTTAATTAACTTAAGCTGCGTGACTACAATTAAAAGTACTAAAATGAGGTCCATTTAACCTGTTTTTTTTTTAAACTATTTTTTTCCTAAACGAATGCGTGTCTTTTGTAACAGTGAATTTGGAATGATACAGGAAGGAAAGAAGGAAATGGGGATTTGCGCGACGTCTAAATTTAGTTTTCATCTCGATGACTTTCACCTGGCAAAATGCACCAGAGACATCATCACTCCAGCGTGCCTTTACAATTGGCAATTCGCCAATTTTTAAAGTGAATTCTAATAAATTCTTTGGCTTCCAGCTCTCTTTCTATGGCGGAAAGGCACTTGCCTATTTATTCTTTTTTAGAAAAACAATTTTTAAAACACAATCGTTAAAAATCTTACTTGGTTCTATGATCATGATTTGTTTTTATTTACATCGTATCCAGTCTTGGCATCAAAATTAGAATCAATTAAAAAAATACAAATTAAAAACGAAAATGCATCCGAGGGTATTTAGCTTACATACATGTAGCCGTTGGATAATAAATTTAAAAACTTAAACCTTATTGTACGGTGTGGTCTGCTAATTTTGAAATTTTGAATTTTATCCTTTCCCAGCTTCCAATTTCCTAGATTATGGGAAATTTGCAATGTGGAAAATTCAAAATTAACGTTTTAGCCTCTCGGACTTTATCCTTTTGTAGAGGACCCATCAAATAAGGTTCCTTTCCTATTAGACGTTAAGCATTGGGCAACAGTGGACTCATTTTGGAAATTTCCTACCTAATCCAAACAGTGACGAATCCGGAAAGCTTATTCAGTTTTTGAAAATTTCAAAGAGGTTGAAGCAAGCTCAGGACTTTGGAGCTTAATTTCCAAATTCCCGTGGGAAGGGCCCTGTTCGAAGGGACGACGCGCGCCCTTTGATTTGCCCTGCCGCTTTCTCCCTGATGGCTGAAAAGAGAAAGCGTGAAGATGTTGAATTGGCATTGAGCACGTAATGGTTCATATCTCATCAACGCCAAGCCCCTATCTCCTCCATATTTAATAACATCAACACTTCCAATGTCTGTTTGATGTCACTTCATTCTCTGTAATTCCCTCGCTGGGAATGACCCTTAATGGAAAGATCAAAAGATTCGAGGCCCAAATCACCGCAGAAGGACTCTAATGGACCCTCTGCAGGAGGGAGGGGGACTGGTGGGGGGCTCCATGGCAACGGCCCAGCATCCTCCAACTCCTGGACCAGTTTATGCAAATGAGGGATTGAGGAAGTGAAGATGCGGTTAGGAAAAGATAAAGGAGCCTACACGAGGGTAGTGCATTTGGATTTGAGTTATGGGACATTTTGGACTCCTGCATCTGTCATCATCCTCACCTTCATCCACTGAGCGGCCTTAAGGGCCCTAGATTCCCTTAGAATCACTAGACTCCACTTTCCAAAACTATTATCATTATTATGACCTGTCGACAACAGACTTCCCGGGATTTATTCCAGGATCTTCCAGGAAAGTCCTTCTCCAGGCTCCGCTGCCTTCCATTTCCCACTTCAAAAGTTCCAGAAAAGTTTTAAATCGCTGGCTGCCCCCTTCCTAGACGACGCATTTGAAAAGATCTTAAACTTAATGCTCAAAATGAGCGTTTTTGTCGTCCTTTTGATAGGGATCTCAATTGTCGCTTTCTCTTTTTACTTTCACCATGATTTCCTTCTCCCTCTTCTTTTAGTGCTGGAAGTACTGGAAATGCTGGAATTTGTATTAGCTCTTAGCGTAATTGGAAGAGATGAAAAGTCAGGAGGATTGGCTTAATGGGTGCCTTTCCGAGATTTACGGACAAATGCAGCACTCCCCCATTTACACTTTCTCTAACTTGTGATCCCCGGAGGGAAGGGGTCACCCTGACTCCGCCTCTTTTTCAGCATGCTCCGCCCACGCACTTTCTCTTTTTTTGAGGATTTTGAAAACACTTTTCCAAAGAAAGTGGCCATTAGGATTAGGTAAGAATCGGGGGATTGAAGTGTGTCCTCGGGATGAGGGAAACCAATATCCAGGAAGATTTGGGAACCGTTAAATTCCGTGACAAAATCCTCTCCTTCTCCTTGTTGTGGTTAAAAATAAAATCCCAATCTCCGCTTTCTCTCTTGTCTTTTTTTAAAAAAGTGTTCTAGAGAGGCGAATGTTGATCCGCTGATGCCTTTCGATGCGGTGCTTCTCATCATTAAGAATGCATTGAGGGATTGGGCCCTTGGAGGGACGTGCGGAAGATGCCGATGGGGAGAGATGAGCTTTCTTCAATCCGCTTTCCTTCAAAAACTTTCATCCCTCTAACCCCACAAACTCAGATCCGGGCGGTGGGTATCAAAGGAACGATTTACATTTAAACGTTGAATAAATAACCATATGCAAAGATACAAAAAGAAATGGTGAAATAAAGGAAAAACATGGGCTGAAATTGGCCATTCCTGAAAATTCAATTCAATTCCACCACACATTCAATCCTTTTTTTTTAGAATTTCAATTCAAAACAAAGACAAAACCTCATTTCTAGTTCTAACAGCTCAAAAGAATGTCATCCTCTGATGAAACCTATTTGTATAGGCAAATGTAACGACAATAATTGTTTCAATTGGCAGATACTCAAACATTGCCAGCACATAACCTCCTCCAACAGCAGTATTTACAAACACGCTAAAAATTTTTTTAATTTTAATTTAATTTAATTTTTAGCATTTAAATTACATGATTTAGTTTAAAAATAAATTATGTTCTCAAAATGCGAAATCCCTGCTTTAAGTCCTTCAAATCTCATCCCTTGAATTTTGTCGTTGGATAAAAATCTGTCGGTGAACTGGAAACGTCTAAAGTTGAAATTCAATATTATTTTTATAAAGCGGTTAACTTTTCCAAGTACTCTCATTTTTCAAATACAAATTAGCAACTAAAAATTTATTTTTAAAGCAATCGACGTGTAGTCAGCTTAGAAAATTAATGTTTTGCCGTTTTTTCTACAAAAAACTGCTTTCTCTCACTTTCTTCAACTGTATTACCTTATTTTTGGGGGGCTTTTCCGTTACATTATTTTTGTTGATGTAACTTTGGCGAGGAGGAGATGATCAAAGACTGTTTTCTGAATTATATTAGCTGTGTTTCTCCAGCATTTCCTGGAAATACTGGAATAGTTGGAACTACTTGAATTGGAGATGGGATGGACGGTGGCTTCCTCTCTGGGGACCCCATTACTCTCCTTATTATAATGGGCTTTCTCCACATCGTCCCTCATAGGAGAGTGAAAGTCTAAGGGCCTATGTAAGGGTCCAGGGAGCCTCTTATGGATTGGCAGGCAATAACTGCCAATGCAGACCCAGGAATTATGGTATTTTTTGTTCCAAGTAAAAGTGGGAGTAAGATCTTTCTCCTTCCATAATTGTGTTGTTGCGGTTGTGAGGAGCGTCTTGCGGGGTGAAGGAGGCCGCAGAAGTCAATCCCATCGCAACCCCAAGCCACAGATGCACATTTCAATAAAGCCTTTCTCCACCGCAGAGGCAGCTGTGACACTGTGGCCAAAATTTCCAATTCAAATAACAAAAACTGGAGGAAGAGAGATAGGAACAGATTTTAATTGCATTTTTGACACGACCCAGCCCTTCCCTTCCCAAACTCTGTCACTACCAGCAGTCGCCACCCAGTCTCCTCCACGGCCACAAACCGTGGCTGGATGACTCAGACGAAATTTGAAAGTGGCAGAAACAAAAGTTTGGAAAGAAAGTTGGAAATTATGTGGATCACGTTCACTCATTTTCATTAGCACTTATTTTTTGGCTAATTGAATTTAAGAGATAGGGATCAGGAACAGATATTCACAAACTTTTGGAAACGTGGCAGGCCAAAAGAGAAAGCACAAATTTTCAAGGAAAGTCCACCGCCGGAAAAAGGAAATTTTTAAAACGTAGTTTGTGGGGAATAAAAAGCAATTGAATTATATTATAGTATTATTTAAAGGAATGTTATTATATTATTTAAATTGTCATTATTGCGTAAATTTTTATTGTACCATTAGAAAAAATAGCCGAACAATATTTGAAATTCAAAATGTCTACTAACGGAAGACACGAATCAGGAACAGATGATTCAAATTAACTTGCTGGAACCAACGAACGAACCGAGTAAAAACCAGAAATCTATAAATTTAGTTTGATATGCGAGAAAGCTTCGTAAAATTCCTATTTAGATTTAGATTACAAAAAATTACTTAAATAAAATAAAATTGAAGCCCACCTAATTTCCAAGCACAGATTTCGTGGTGACGCTGACTCAATTTTCACTGCCTTGTTTTTGAATTACTGTTGGCAGCATTTTGAGTGTTGTTGAAAAGAAAGTGACTTGGTGCTTTAGGCCTCGCTAAGGCCCAAAGCCCTTCACCCTCCTTTCTCTGCTGCAGAATGTCAATGCGAATTAGCCTCCGCTAGACTGAATATGTTTATTTGTAATTTTCCGCGCGGTCGCCTTTCGAACAACAATAAGCGTGTCACCGCAAGGCGACACTCAAGGCTCAGTCGCCCTGTCACTTTCACAGCTCAAAGCTAGGCTCCTGTCCCACGCTTCGACGAATTCAAAATCCACTGCCGAACAGCGCCATTTTCCAAGTCAGAAAGAAGCGTTTCAATCAAATCCCAAAGCATTCAAAACAGCACTGCAAAAGCTAAAATTCATTCTCACGTCTATCTTGACTCAAACAATTTGTTAAAATTCATTGTTCCTTATTTTTAGAAAATTGAGTAACTTCACTTATGTGAAAATGCGTCAAAATGATTTTTAAAATAATACGATTACTATGAATAAGTTAGACCAGAAAGATCGTTGTAAAATGATTGAGGAACTTTTTCTAAAATAAAGTTGCTGACTGCCTTGTGTTTTTTGCATCCTAAATAATGCTCTTAAAGTTGAACGACTCCCGTATATTGACACTTTTCGAAGGGAAAACAAATGGTTGTTTGACAAGAGTCAACAATTTTTAATCTCGGCGCACGGCCGGAGAGCATTGACGCTTCCTTAACTTTCACTTGAGTGATTTAGCCAGAACTTGATTTTTACATTTTTTAAGAAAAAAAAAAGCGTGAATTTGGTTGAAGTGAAAGCGGAGATGAGTGACAGAGCGGGAGGCGGAAGTCGGAAATTGTTGACGTCATAATAGTGATTATGCTCCTATCGTTTCAGGAGGGCCCTGAGGACCCTTTTCTAAAAGCGTCCAAATTCTAAAATTCAAAATAAGGAGAGCGGAGCGTAAGCCTTTGAAAGGCGCCTGAGCTTTCTCTGTGGACTTTCTTTTTTGTGCAAGGCAATGCCTCCTTTGCTCTGCTGAATATTCAAGAGAAAAGGGCAGGACGACGCAATTTGCAATGCAAATGAGGTTGCAGGGGAAAAATCTTCTTTTATCTCCCCTACACACTTACATAAACAAGACGAAGGAAGGGAGGCAGGATCATCACCACAATGAACCAAAATGAACCAAAATGAACCTCATCTCCCTATAATGTCAACAATGGAGAAAGTGCGGGGAAAGCACAAAATAGAAACACAAATATCGACCACTTACCCATTTGCAGATTGAGCAAGGAGTCAACTTGGACCATTCAAATCCTATTCAGGGCATTTCCCACTCCAAAATTGGAATCTTCAAAGGAGATTTTTTAACGGTATACTTACCTCTCATTATTTTACTGCTTAGCAAAGAAACCCGTCCTAAGACGGGATTAGCCATAACCTGCATTTTTTCATGCCAGAATTTTTAAATCTAAAGCATTGATTTTACATGTAAAACTCTCCAAAAGTTATTTATTGCTAATTTTAATCATAATTAACTAATTAGAAATTGTTTTTGAGCCAATTGGAGGTCACAGTTAGCTTCAGCGTATGTAAAAAACCCCATTTACATGTAAAACTCAACCTCAAAAAGTTAATTTTTATTAATTTTTTATCCTAATATCTACATGCCTGACTACTCACTGCCAACCACCGTCGGCGCCAACTCCGTTTTTTATAATATAGTAATTGGCTACTCAGAAATGGAAGATCTAAACGACATAAAAAAAGAACACTAAATGTCAGATTTTAAGTTACTAAATATATATATATTTTAATTTCTAAGACTAAAATTTCACTACAACTTGAATTCATGATGTAAGTTGTTACCATTTTTGTTTTAATTTGAGCTTTTTCTTATTATTACTATTCTCTTATCAAAATTATTGCTAATTCGAAAAATGATCTGAGACGATCTAAAACGTCTTGAAAGTTTACGACAGAGTAAATGACAAATTAAAACCCTTAAAAGGTTTTAACGGCGTCATTCAACTCTTATATTTGGTTAATTGCACCATGTGTTATTTTGAACTTTTGTAACAAACTTTCAATTCAGTTTCGTGGATTTTAATAAATTATCCAAGTTCAATTACTTCCGTTTGCAAAATTTAGAATAGCCCAAAGTTTAAAAAATGAAGAATGTGATTTATATCAAGACTGACTTTTAGAAATTATACACTCGTGACTGGGTGATTAAGCCATAAAGCGACTGAAGTTGTTTTCCGTTGTGAGACAATTGGTGACATGTGCAATGCTGTGGAAATTATTAATATGGACGCACCCCTTCCCTCTCCAACCCTCGTTACTCCCTGCTCTGTTCATTTTGGTCAGAAATGGATTTTTAGAAAACAACTTGTTTCAAATGTTTTTCTAAAAAGGAGGCGACACGTGGAAGGAGGAAGGGAAAACCTTGTTATTTTTTCCTTTGTTCAATTAAATATTAAGTGTGACGACACGATCAAAAGCCCCCAGAAACTCCCTCAAGCTTTACGACTTTCCTCGCTTGTTCTAAGAGAAGGATTTTTAAATTTTATTGAATTTTGTTTTTTAGATTTTAGAATAATGCCGATTACCATATGCTAAAAGTCCCTAATACATTGCCACACTCCTTCCCCAAAAGAAGCTTCTATGTTTAATGCATGATTTCCCAGCGAAAGGGAATTTTTTGGGATTCGATATTGAAACGACGAGAAAAAAGAAAAAACAGACGCTGGAGAAAGTTGTGCTGGAAAAAAAACCCTCCTGGAAACGGATGTTCCTGGAATCCACCAACCTTTACCTTCTTCCTACTGTCAATGTTTCTAATGTATTCGATTTATTAGCATCGAGAGCGAGCGCCGAAGTCCATTGACTTTATAATTTAATCTTGGAAAAAGAAAGTGGTCAGGAAGGAAATGGAGTGAAAGCAAGTGAAATCAGGCAGAAGCATTCCTCAACGGCATCATTTCCATACTAGACAAACCCATCAATTCTAAACCTTTACAATGGAACAGAGATCCACAAGAAGACGAGCTGTATAGCTAAGGGAGAAAGTAAAGAGAAAGCTACTTGTTAGCAGGACTTCAAAGCCTACACATCGTCAGTCCAGTAAGACGGCCGCTTTTATTGACATTTGAACAAACTTTGGAAACAAATTAGATTTGGTACTGCTCTTCTCTTTTTGAAAATTTTGAATTCAAATGACAATGCGGCGCATTTGCGGGAGCGGTAGGGCTAGTTTAGAGGGGGATGAGGGATGAAAAGAAAAAAAAAACGGGAGAGAGAGGGGGTGGATTTGAGTCAGAGAAAAAAAAGTTGCGCTGAAGAAAACTTACGACTATGAATCCATCCCTGTCCCACCGAACTTTCACCACTTTCACTTTCCACTCTCCAGGGTCAGACCCACACAGAGTTTTCAAACTTTTTTTTTTAATTTTTTAAAAAACTCTTGAAAAAAGCTTGTTGTCGGAGATGTTTGAGTGGTGGACTTTGAGGAGGAACTGGTGTCCCTTCTAAATGGAAACAAGGGTTTATAAAGGGGATTTTAGAATAGTGATGAGGAAACCATTAGATTTTCAAATGAACGTCTTCATCTGCAAGTCTTATCACATATAATTATTCCGCCAGGGATACCCACCACCAGAGCCCTCAGCAAAGGGCCAGGCCACAGCCCTTTGCCTAATAGAAATTTAGATCTCCAGCCAAAAACACTTCACTTTCACTTCTCAAAAGGAGAAGGAACCCTCAAAAGTGAAGCTCGGCCGGTCACTTTCTCTCCCTCGCAGTCACTCCCTTCCCATTCATGCATTTAAACATGGATTTCTAAAACTACCAACCAAGGGAACCTGGTATAATTTTGAAATCTTTTAGGGCTTAACGACCTGCCTGGAGTGAAGTACAAGTGAAAGCAACCCTCCTGGAAGCTCTCCGGAATCGCTGGAGCTGGGATTTCGGCTGGAAAAGAAGCTAATGGAATTCTAAGAGGAGGCAGGTCCTGGAGGCTCCAGCCGTTTACTGGACAGGAGAAGCAGGAGGGTGATTTAAATTTTACATTTTTAATGCTGAGCTATTGTGGTGAGATGAGCGAGGAAGCGTCTGCTTGAGGCAAGTGAACAGTGTTGGAGAAAGTCTCAAGGGAAAACTTACGTCAAAAATTAAATGCTATTCAACTTTCCTTGCTTTCAATTTTTCAAAAGTACAAAATAGCAACGATCCCTTTATACGCTTTTTTAGAAAACCAGATATTTACACAAAAGGACTCGAATATTAATAAAATCACACCAAAACTCACTGCCAAAAATGACAGATTTTGTCGGATTTACTAAAAAGTGAAAGTCTAAAAAATGCTAAATACGTATCATTAGAGCAACACATTACTAATGAATTTTATAAAACGGTACGGTAGGATGACAGATTGATTATAAATGGAAAGGTCCCTTTTTTAGCGATATCGTGGTTGATTTTACGTCAAACACCAAATGCTTCATCTGAATTGATACCGACCGGATTTTGTAGGAAAAAAAATTGTGGGGATTTTTAGGGCAGCTTTTGATGGTTTTTTTAGTGGAATGAGGGCTAACGGCGACGTCCCTAGGTTCATTTGCCTTAATATAGGTTTGAAATGAGGAAAGAATGGGGACAAAGCGGCTGAAATGAAGGGAAAGTTTCAATTTGAAGAAAGCAGGACTTAGGCCTTGATTTCGTTTTGGATGATTGATGAGCCTCACCCCTTCGACAGCCCTTGAGGATCTCCAACTGCTTCCGGAACAATGAAGGAGGCATAATGGATCCCTTCGGAAGTATCATGTCATCTCCTCTCAAGTCATATCTCTCTAACGACACATTTATGCTAATTAGGCAGTCACTCTTGACCTCTTCAGCAGCCTCCCTCCCACAGATCATTTCAGCTGGACCCAAATCTCTGCCGAGTGCTTTTCCCAAGACACGACCAAAGATCATGTGAGCCTTCTTGAGGATAATTAAGCTCCCGAATTATTCATGAAGTGACATTAATTCCGGGCAATAACTCCGAAGAGCCGAGTGTCAAGTGCCTCCACTTATCATTCACATTTCCACTAAACCAACCGCCTCCTAGACAAAAACTTTTTTCAACTAAAAAAACACAAAGTAGGAGAAAGGAGAGAGAAAATGCAAAGTAATATTTATAGAGTTTTAATGAAGGCGCCTACTTTCTCCTCCGAATTCCAAGAACAAAAGAAAAATAGAAAAAAGTTTTTGAGAATGCCTTTTTAAAAAATGGGAATGAGTGCTTCAGGAATCAGGAGAGGGAATCCTCATTACCATATTTTATCACCTCAACTTTCACTCGCTAGAAAAATAAAATGAAAGAAAAAAGTAAAAGTAAAACATTTCCAACATTCTTCGTTGCCGGAGAGAGAGAGTGGAAAAGTGAAAGCTCCGAGGGAATCGGTTGATTAAAATAACTTTTTTTAACTTTCTCTTTTTAACTTTTATTTCCCTCTCACTTGTTTTAAAGTGACAAATTTATGACCTTTTCTGGTCCCTTTTAATTGAATTCTACTTTGGAGTGTCATTACTTTCTCCCAAAGCACTTCTGCCTAAGCTAATCCATGCCAAAGATTTATGCTAATTTTAGTTCGCCTCCCCGCCCTTTTCCCGTTGAATTGCCAAGTCGAAAAAGGAGTTGTTACAACAATTATTTATGGAGAAAGCTCTGGAATTTAATTTCCCAACTACTTATTCTCCAATAGATTCTAATTGATTAGCAATCGAAAAATCTAAATTGCAAATGACTTTAGGGAGGAAAAAAAATGGGAGTTCGATTTTATTTTTGTGTGGTTTTACATTAGCAACAAGGCATCATGAGCCAATACGTTCAGAACCAAAAGTGAGACCGGCTTTTAATTTATTTTTGAATAGAAGCTGTTACCCGAGCGGCTCTTTTGAGTGTAAAAGGCGTGAAAATTGAAAGGATTTTCCGGAAGCTGGAGCCTTTATTCCCGTAGCGGAGCATATAAATCTGAGTCAGGGAATCTAGCAGGGAAATATTTCTGTGCGTTGCGGTGGTGAAAGTTAATTAATAAATAATAGAGTGTGGAGCGAGATAAGACAATGAATGAGAGATGATAATTAATCTGAGCCTCATTAAGCTGTCCCCACAGAAATATGCCTGCGGAGAGACGAGAGCTTCATAATGAACGTCATTTGCGTCCTTTCTCCAATTCAGAGTGAAAGCACTCAAAGATTCTACAGCTTTCACTTCCAGAAACAAGATGGCAGTTTTGGAGCATATTGAAAATAGAGAAAGTGAACTTTCACTCGCAACCTTCCCTGGCGCAAGTCCACTGGTTTTCTCGACCGAAAAAATATATTTTAAGCAATCTTAACTTACTTGAAACCTTATTTTTGCCAAGAGAAAGTACTCATGCTGCAAAATTTAATTACCAAAAATAAAAATAAGTAAATGAAAGTTTCGCCAAACGATTTGCGGTGAATAGAAGAGGAGCAGGGATCCAACTCGGAGAATAATTAAAACTTGATCAAAATTTCGGTCGAGGAAAGTCAGCGAAAGTGAAAAAAGACGTGAACATAATTTGCCTAAATTTTAGGTGAATTTTTTCATGTGAAGTGTAGATGTTGGCTGTGTTATTGAGGCTATTCGTATGTACATATTTGAGAGGCTGACGGAAGGGAGACGCTTGAATTTAGCCAAGGCGGTGAAAGTGCGCTTGGAAAGCGGGCAGTAGAGGCAAAATTGAAGGATTCTGATCACGTTTCTTCATCTTCTCCCCACCCGCTGAAGCGGGCGCTTGGGGTGTAGAGAAGATAGGGCCAAAAAGTCCCACCGCCCCCACTTTCAGGGAAACGAAAAACGTGACTCCGTCCCCCTCTGAGGCAGCAAAGACTTCGGCGGAGTTCCAAGACAAGCATTTCCAAGGATTTCAAACATTTCTAAAGAAAGAGGGCCAACTACGCTCCTGGTCAGCCTCAGCAGCATTTCCAGCATCCTTCTCTCCAGTAAGGCTCGAAAACTTTAAATTGAAGCTGAAGTTTTTCGTTTGTTGTCTCTTCTGGTCAGGAGCTGGAATTTGTGAAGCGCTTTGCTGTCTTCCAGCCTCTGTAAAATACTCTCATAAAACCCTCTCTCCAGCCTCTGGTGGTGAACTTTGGAATTAATTTATGCACATATTTTAGCATTCACTTTATCCTTCCCCTTCAAATTTAAGTGTTGGTGACTGAGCCGCTTTAGATCAAAACTTTGGTGAAGGCTCTGTGAAGGTCGCAACAGTCACTCTGTTACCTATTACAAACTAAATTGCAGAAAAAAAAGTAAATTTGCAACAAATTGTAACCCGTTTCATCGCTGTCTGTTAATTTTTGCTAATTTTTTTTCATTGTGACCAGATTTCTCTAATTCCATCATGTGGTTGGTTCCTTTTTGAATATTGAAGAGGGTACTTGAAATCAGCGAAGATAAAAATCTGATCGCTGAATCGCTGAAAGCGCTGATGAAAGGGAGTTGTAGTTGATGGTGACTCTGTGGTGGGATGATGTAATTCAATTACTTAGAATGATGGGAGGATGCAAGGGACAACAATGGACCAAAATGCAAAGGTAGTCGAGAGAGAAAGCATCATCTCATAAATATGTATGAACTATTATTCGAAGGTCCACAATCCCAACCTCAACTTTCTTTTTTTATATCCCACTCGATTAACTATCCAATTACTTACAATCAAGCCAATTGAAACTGGGAATTAAGCAAACGGAATTATCTCTTCCGATCTCGTAAGAATGAAAGCCATAAATCAGTGCTTTCACTTTCGTCTTTACTACTGATCTTAACATCAAATAACATTGAAATCAATGAGCTAATTCAATTGCCCAAAAATCTTCTGCTTTTACTTCTCCGTAATGTAGTCTTTACAATAATGCAACTTCTATTTATTTTCAGCGATCCTTGAAATCAAGAACAGCGCTGCCAGGCCTCCTCCAGACACTTTCTCTTTCCTTTTTGAAGGGTTGAAGTGTCGTTGTCCTGGATAGCTGGCAGAGTGAATCAATATCATTTTTCATGGCGGCCTGATCTTGAACTTGAGTCACTTTCCCTCCTTTTGTGGAGTGACGAATGATGTGCTACTTGGAGACAAAGATCTTTCGTGTGACAGACAATGGAAAGCCTTTTGTTGACATTCAGAGCCCATGGACCAAGTGTCATCAGAGTGCTTTCTCCACTAAGATTTATTTCATAAACAGTTATTTAGAATGGAGCAACCGGAAAGTAAATGCCAATGACTCAAACTTAAGACTAAATTTTTTCTAGAAAACCTGTTTTTAATGGAAGAAAGTTTATCATTTTTTTTAAACGAGAATGAGAGAAATTTTTAGATTTGAAAAGCTTTTTTTTTGAAGGAGTGAGAGCTAATTAGTTGTACTGTCTTTCTCCTCTCCAAAAGTGGGAATCAATTAAGGTTTTCTGGAAGGCTAATTATGATTGTGCTTTCTCCACTTTCTTTTCTAAAGATGTCGAGTGAAGATGAGTCGGTGGCTGTAATTCGAAGGGCGAAAGTGGCATAAAGTGGAAGGAGGCGGGGGAAAGTGGAGTCGTTTGTATGCAAATGAGGTGGAGCAGGGGAAGATTCCTGCTTCTGCCAAAGGTAAACTCCCATTCGACTTTCTCCAGATTTGAGAGAGACAAGACTCCAGCACAACTTTCTCCAGCTCTCCAGCAGTCTTTCTCCAGTTTTTCCAGTCTAAATAGACACACTCTGCATATTCATAGCCTACCGGGAGAGACTCCATTGATTTATCCTGGGCATGCGCACCCCACGGAAAGAAGACACTCGAAAAGCAGCGTCTCTCAACAGCCTCTTCTAAATTTACCCAAATGTCACAATACTTTCCTCGAAATTCAAACATACTTTTCTCATTTTTTTTCCCAAGTACTTGACCCACCGTTGAGATTTTTTTTAGAAAATGATTTTATTTTCATTCTAAATTTTCCATCTTTTTTATTTTTGGCTCTTGAAAGCTGTCTCAGTAGGTGGGGGAAATTTGGGACGCTTTGAATAGAACAAGAATTTGACACTGTAATGGTGACTATTGACTTCTCGGACCCTTACCGTCGCCCTGGGGCTACGTAACTTCAAGTGTGTCAGTTGACATGACCTAGAATTTTGGCACTCCAGGAAGTCTCCAGACCATTCATAAGCATCAAATGCTGCTTGGATGCTAGCTATGCTGTGAAGCAGACGAGCCTTGAGAATGAAGCGAAGTAAAATAGGAATGAAGGGTCGGGATGAAGCGGAAGTGAAAGTGACCCTTGACACACGGTTCAGTGGAAGTATAGGACTAATGAACCAAAGTGTGCCTTGACATGACCTGAGGCACCACCTTTGACAATGCCCTTTGAAAACTTCCTATGAATGTGAGCCCCCCGCTGAGCGCGGCACTTTCGTCTCTCTACAATTAATACACCACTCAGCACCGCTCCAAGGGCCACTTGAGCCTTTCTCTATTTGACACGCAAGAAGCAGGACCCTTATGAAGTCCTCCTAAGGGAACGGCCGTAAAGAGCTCTTGCGTGTCAGAGTGTCAATATTTCGCCTCCAAGCACCCCCGTTCCCTTCCTCTTGGGAAGCACTCCAGAAGCAATTAGTCGTGAACTTCAGTCACCGGAAAGAGTCAATCGTCCTTCAGTTCGGGGGTCAGTGACCTGGACATGATCAAGTGGACACTCAGGTACCCTTGGCGAGGCCCTTATTTTTCTAGTTAATGTCACACGCAAGAGGCCTTTAGCCCTGGTCTGCTAACCGTTTTTAATTTAGAATATCTGTGAATGAATCCCCAGTGCCCTATGCATTTGGGCCTTAAATGGGGCCTTTGCAGTGCATTAGGCTGGGGAAGGGCCGATAACAATTTGTCATGAAGAGACCAATGGAAAAGCATTGACTCTCCATTGTCCTCTGGATAAAACGACTCCTGGAACAAAAGACGGAATTGGTGGGAGCCCAGGAAGTGTTTGAGATTTGTCCCTGTGTCCTGAAATTGGGCGAAGGGCCCGGGCCCTTAGAGCAGATGGGCCTTCACATATGGCCGGGGACTTGGCCTCAAGGTGTCACATTTGGGTGATGATGAATCCTCGGGCACCTCCCCACGCACACATGTCCACTGGAACCAAATCAAAAGGAAAATTACATCCCTAGCAAATTGCAACCCTGGACCAATAACTCATCTCTTTCAAATTGTCAATTAATTGCTACTTTAAATTAATAACCTAATTTTCTATTAAAAAGCGAAATACTCATTCTGCAAATCCTGGCTTAACCTCTTACAAATATTGCTACGAAATCGTGATTTTCACTTGTTTAAGTAATTCTATTAAATATATCAAATATAGCAGTATTCGAAAACACCAGCAGCGATTTTGGTATCCAAGTCTTGACCGAAGATTTAAAAAAAATACTATTTGAAACTAGAAAGAAAAATCCAGTTTGTATTAGTTTCTTTTGAACAATGAAAAACTATGCTAATAAAAAGTTCTTTGATGGTGCTTAGTTCCGATTTAGGATTACAGTGGGAAGAGTTTCAAGTAATAAAATTCATTAATACCTAAGTTAATAATAATAAATATTTAATATGAATAATAATAATTAATATGTAAGATTGATATAAGTATTTTTTTTTTAATTTAGCTATATGTGAGGTTACAAGTCTTTTTGGTAAGGGTATTAATTGAGGAAGACAGTGAGTGATGGATTAACTGAAATTGTGGTAAATGGAAAGCGATTCCGTGACAAACTGGCTTTCAACTTGTCGTGTAGGCCTTAATGGTGCTCAATTAAAGTGTGAAATGCAAGGCTGGAAGGAGAGTGACGCTTTGATTAGTGGGGCTGTGGTGGGGCAAGAAAGCCACCGTTGAGCCGTCATAAAAGCCTTTGAAATTGCGTTTGATTGGATTTGATGATTTTTAAGTAGACTTTGCTCCTTGGGAGTAATCAGTGGGGAAATGGAAGTTTCCAGTTCTGTTCGAGTTCTGCTGGAGAAATGCTTTCTCCAGGAGACTCCTATGACCGCAGAATCCAATAAGCGATCGTGAATGCGCTCATTTTTCGGTTTGACGCCTCACTTGATTTGACACTTTGAAGGGAAAGGGTTGGGCCCTTTGTTCCCTCGCTTTGTTAATCTAATTTCACTTGTCAGGAACTTCCCTTCCATAGACCTTAGGGACTCAAAAATTCACAATTCTAAATCAACCTCCAAACGAAAGAGAAAGTCTAAGGGCAGTTCGCTCTCAAAGTGAAAGCTTCATCCCATCACTTCAACCCTTAACTCACACAAAAATTGTTCTCTATAACGTTTCAGTCCTAACAATAGATTTCCAGCCTCATTTCTACCGTCTCAACATTTTCGTGTTCAGAATTTTTCAATCAAAATGTTTCAACTTTAGATTGATCACAGTTCCAGTAAGCAAAAAAAAACTTACGGAAACGTAATATTTAAAAAAAAAATTTAAGCTAACGTTTCTATATCCAATACCTAATGAATAGTTACAACGCAGTAAACTTTAGGATAAAGTTAAAAAAAATTGTTCAAACTCGAACAAATCACTTCAATTTGTTTTGTTTTATTAATTTTACACATTCATTTACAGAGTACAGAATCTCGGTTGGTTTATTAAAATATAACTCTCACTGCCTCCGTCATGTGGATTTTTATATTCGATACACAAAAAATTAGATGTTCTAAATCTGTAGGAAAAGTTGCACTTTGATCCTGTTTTGGTGAATAATATTTTGTGAAAAAAGTTGTATTTGATGTAGTTTAGTGGTGAAAGTAATTGAAGTAGAGAATAGAGCGAAGTAGTGAAGGAGGTTGATTTGGTTATGGAAGTGAAAGTGCATTGGAAGAAAGGAGGGTTTGAGATGCTGGAGTGCAGTGGCAGTCCTTGTGTCTTGTCTTTTTCCCTAGTACTTGGAAGTATTTCCTTGGGAAGCATTTGGTTGGATGCTGGAATGAGATCACGTATGAATAACCATGGAGATAAGTCTTTGGAGAAAGTGGAGAAAGGCGAAGAAGATATTTGTTTGGATCGATGGGATGCAAATGAAGACAAGGGAGACAGGCTCCTAAGGACTTTCACTTCCCTCCTTTCTAACCAAAATAACCTCTGACCCATCACAACACATTCTCCTCACAAAAAATACCCCTCCAGCATCTGGAAAATCATCTAAAATGAAAAGGCAAAGAAAACATTTGTTTTAAAGAATTTTTTTAAACAAGATCTATAATTTAAAAAAAACGAAAAAGGTCAACACTTTCACTTTGTAGTTGAGATTGAATTGCAAATCCAATAATTTCTGAGTCCTTTCTCTTTTTCACTTCAAATTAAAATAACCTCTGACCCATCATACACTGAATATTGTACTCTGCAAGAATTACCTATGAAGTAGTCTGGTCAAATCAAAACATAAAAGAAAATATTTTTTCTTAAAATAGAAATTCTAACACTTCCAAAAACTTATAGAGCACCGGTAATAGGTGATTTGAGTTACCGATTTTAAATTATTAACAAGTAATGTCAAACAATATTATTTTTTTTAATGGACGCAGAGTTAATGTTAAGATTTGAAGAGAGGAATGATGGATTCATTGAGTATTTAATAATTTCGAAATTTCAATTCCATTTCCTTTTGAGAGAACATAAAACTGAAATTCTTTTGAACCCACTCTTTTGAACTGGTAAAATAGCTTCTTCTTTTTTTAAATAAATTCTTTTTTTAATCAAAATAAACAGAATTTTATATACCCGTAATGATTAGGTTCGAAGCATCTCTATAATTAAACTTTCATTTACAAAATTTCTTAATTGTTAGCACTTTGCGTGAAGCAGAAAAGGAAGCGATGGTGGCTAAATGACGGTTCAATAAACAGTATTTCCCTTAATTTTAAGTCGAATCCTTTTTGGTTTATAATTTGAGGTTTTTAGAAAATATTTGAGGTTTGCTATTCTGTGTATTTTGAACAGTAGGACTCTGAGGCGTGCAAATATTTATTCAGAGGAACCTAAGCTAATCCCTGGGCAGTCGCTGCCGAGGGTGGGCATTTTCCCATGCTCACAGATTTCACGCCTGGATTAACTCCAGAGCTCCCCATTGTCCCTCCAGTGGGGGTGAGCTTTTCCAAAAAAAAAAGTAACAAAAAACTACATTTTTTAAATCTGAACTTTAAAAAGTCTCACCATCCCTTGCCGCACTTTCCCTTAATTAGGAACTCAATCAAGGCTTCTTCACCCCACAATTTCCCGTATCAATTAATCCACCACCTCCGTGGATGTCCTAAAATTCCCAATGTCAATTTCCCAAAGTACAGTGATTCCGAGGAGGGTGACATAATCTGTAAAGATCAATTTCCCATCGCCCTTCCTTCCTCCTCAAATAACAAAATCCACAAAAATAACTTCCATCAACAGATCCTTCTCTAAATTACCCCAAGCAACGTTTACTTTCTCCACTTTCACTTAGGGGCCACTTGGGCGGCGTCATTTCAAGGAAAGTTCTCACGGTGGGGGCAATGATGGCTCAAGTGGCTCAATCCGAGCTTAATTGTGGCTAAAAGTAAACCAAAAGGGGACACTTCCGAAGCCCTTAATTATAGGAAGCGCTGATTCTGCTTGTTATAGAAGAAGGAGACCCTTCAGAGAAAAAAGCCCTGTACTTGAGTACCATTCAAAATCCATTTATCAAAACCAACAATCTCAAACTAAATCTAAGCTTTACAGCATCCTTCAAAACAAATACTAACTCTTTTTCTAATGAATGGACGTAATAAAAGGTTAGAATAATTAAGATTGCAAATATTGACATAGACAAATTAATAAAATTCCGTTTAATTATTCCTGCATTATATGAAAACAGAGCATAACTTTCTCGCATTTATTTTTGAGTAAAATGGTATGAAAATTGACAAGAATTGTAAAGTTAACAAATTTCTATCAGTTGTTTCACTTTTTGGTGAAAGCCGCTTCCGTTTTTCTAAATAAATCAAGTTGGAGTTGTGTTTTAAATTGGGGAGAGGAGGGGTGGTCGTTTGTATTGAAAAGCGTGTCTAAAAATCCATGGATCCCTTCGGTTCTTTAGAATTGGGACTGTGAAGGGATCATCATAAAAATCAGGCCTTGATCCTCAGCAGGGTTTTGCGGGTCGATCACAGATCCGTCGCTTCCCTTTATATTAATGCCCAGGAACAATGGATTCCCCCGTGAATTCCTCCCCACCGCAGGCGGCGGGGCAGAATTGGGCACAATCCCCCCGTCACGTGACTCCAGAACGGCCCATGTTGACTTTTGGGGCCATTTCCCAGTTCCACTGGGCAGCGTTTCCATTGAGCTCCAAAGCGGTCCATTGTTCCAGCATTATTCAAAAAACGATCCTTCCACCTCCCATAAAATGACTGTAACTAATCTGCAACTCTGAGGAAGGCAACATTTTCCAAAACTTACCAGAGAATACGAAAAGTATCGTAATCGACTTCTGGAATCGCTCGTCATCGCTTCGTAGTGATGTGAAAATCGCTGGAAGGCGCATGGTCTATACCTGCAAAAATTGTGAACGGAGAAGGCTGTAAGAATAGAAAAAAAGTAAAGAAGCGTGTTTTTAATTGAATCTACTCCACAGTTTGTGGTACTTTGTGAAAAACGTTTGGATTTTGACGTAGAGTGATTAGGCGGGGCAGCGAGGGCAGTTGCGATGAATTTGAGCACAAGGAAGTCTTCAGTTTTGTGAGTGCAGGAGGCCGGGGCATGACCATGCATTTTAATACACCGTTCCTGGAATTAATATGGACAAACGGTCCTAGGCTTACATCCCAAAAACAGGCTTCCTCAGCCCTGCAAGGGACATGATTAATAATTTAAATTGGAAGCTACCTGTATTCACACACTTGCTGGACGTCCACCTGGAAAAGGAACCAAAATTCAATTAATTCATTCACGGAGCCACTCGAAAGTACAGTCACGAGGTCAGAAGGTCAATTCATACGCACTTGGACAGCATGTTTAACTGGTAAAATATGAAATTAAAAAAAGCTAATTTAGAACCCCTTCTGAAGCACATTAACAATTTTGCATTTAAAGGTTAACATTTAAAGGCATCTACCAAAAGTATCTTCTTTTTTTTTCTCAAATTACGGATTACGCACAATGGCGGCTGGAACAAGTGTTTACGGGATAACTAGCTGAGGTTAAGTGATCGTACCTGTTGGATGAACGCTGTTTTATGACCCCGAGACAGATATTGAAGACCGTGGTCACGGACCGCGGGGCAGAGTGCGTAGTATAAGTGATTGACGACCTGCCGAACCCTTCGAGAGACCACGGTCCAAAGTGACCACATACTCCATGACCCCTCTTCACCAACCCACTTTTTCTGGAAGGAGGCAGAGAGCCGTGACGTGGATGGGTCTCAAAGACCCTTCGGAGACCATCATTCTTCTTCCCTCGGAAATTCCCGTCCTTTGCCATTCTTCGCTTAAGCGTTTCTCAGCCGTAAACGCTTGACCTTTTTTCTTCCAGGAATTTGGCATTGTTGTGTGAATTAGTTTAATCCAACCGCAGCAATTGAATCTCACAATTTTACGACCCTCCGTGCGAGCCTCAATAGAAATTCTTGATCGAGAGGAGCCACTTTCTACGGGAGAGCTTTCAAGGTAGCTTTGATTCTGCTCGAAGCCAAGGCGTAAGGCGACAATAACTGGTTTGACATGCCAAAAAAGCACCGTCTGCGTCACTGTCGTTGGACGACGATATATGGAGTCCCCTTGGGTTGAAGTGGGGCCAGAAGCGAGGAGGCCTCCTCTGCGGATCATTGCTTGTGACGAGGCAAATAAAAGTTAATGAAATGAAGACATGGGGCTTCAGAATGCGTGGAATTAAGAGAAAGGAGAAAGGCTTAAATTCATTTTGAACGTACCCTCACTACGGAACGACGACGACATTCCCAAAGGGAAAATTAATTGAATCATATCAACTTATGCAGGGAGGGTGAATCTTCCAAAAAAGGAGGGAAAGCTACTTCCAAAAAATTACGGGAATTTTTTTTTGGCAGGCTTGTTTTCAAATTTTTCAAATTTTGGAATGCTTCAGGTACCCATTCACCTTCAGGCCTCACTTCAACCTTCAGCCAATTTTTTAGCATTTTCCATTAGTCTTGTGCTAAAAAAAATAATGTCATCTTCTTACGCCACTCTTGATCTCTCCTGGCCCTATAGGCCTCTCAAGTGTATATCCACATATCCACATACGAAACAAGAAGTTGTCAAATTAAAAAAAAAACTTTTTCTCAAAAAATCAACCCATTTTTTATAAAAAGAAAAATCAATTTATTTCTGTAAAAAAGTCAACTTATGCTTGTAAAAAAAAACCTTACTTTTGTGAAATTTATTTTTTTTTGCCTAAAGGGATGAAATTACCTTCTTTTTTTCGATTTTTAAATTGTTATCATTTACTTTTCCTATAAAAAAAAAACACTTTTTTTTCTGGTTTTGCTGAAATTCGATCTCCGGCTGTGAATTTCGATGATGGAGTTGAGGAGGGAGGGAGATGTTTGAGTCTGAGGAAGATGCGCTCAACCTATAATTTGAAAGATGTGTTATGAGTAAAAGGTGGGTTTGCCGGGGGGGTCAAAGGTTAAGAATGACCTCTGGGTCTCCCTCTATTACTTTTCATTTAAAAGTTTCTTCTTCTGGGACCACATGCTAATGAAATGATGACTTGGGTCTCCTTTGAGCATCATGCGCCACTCCACCTGTCCTCATCAAAGACCCAAAAAGTCAAGTTTCATTTTCCCTCGGACTGGTTTCCATTGCCAAAGGGAGACTCTGCCTAGGCCCATCCAGTCAACCAACATTTACACACAGTGCCCAGTACTTGAGTCAAACATCCACTTTTCAGTGCCCATGATTGATAAGGAGGAGACTTACAGCGATCCAGCATCGCTTCGGCACCACTTGCACTTTCCTCCACTTTTTAGAAGCGCATCTTCTCCTCCGTTTTTTAAGCCTCCTCCTCCCTTCCCTCCAGGGAACAATAGAAAGGAGACTCAGGTCTCCAAGGGCACATTCACCAAAATTGTACTGAAATTGGAATATTCTTTTATCCTGGAAGGAAGTAGGTGGGGCGGGAGGGCCGGTGGGGCCGAAGCCACCGTTAAGGCAAAAGCAAAACGACAGACAAGAGACCCTCTCCTCCAAACTCATCTTCCAGAGTAGCGCATAAAACGTAAAAAAAATAACCAGAATCTCTCATAAAGACATTCACCAGTATTTAATCCCAAGCAAGAAAAAAAGTATACATAAAAAATACATCTTTTCCAAATCAGATGAAGCTTTATGCTTTCAGAAGACACACAAAAAAATCTACAACTTTGCGCATCTCGTTATAAAATCTCGAAAGGCAACATTTTCGAGAAAAACGTTTGCAAAATTCTGACTCAACTTTTATTACTCCTTTCGTAAATTACTCATTAATTCATTAGTAAAGAAAAAATCGAAATCTCAAAAAAAAAATGTGATAAAAGCAAAACGAAAACAAATCAACAAAAATCATGTTATTTTCGCAATCCAGCCTTCCAAAAGATGCGATTCGCGAAGGAACTACTTTGTAACAACTATAGCCTAAGTCGATGTATTTTTGTAGGCAAATGAGGTTAAAAAATAGAAGGTCAAAGGTCAGAGGGACCTGTTGACCCAAAGGTTTATTTTTCCTTGGGCTGTTAAGGTTCTCTCTACGCATGGATCTCGACACTTGACTAGCTAAGGTGTGGCCCTCATCTTGAGTCTTTGGCCTGTGCTCAAGTGTATGGAGACTTGTGCGCATCTCTCCAAGTGCTTACATTACAAAACACTTGGTCAGATCATCTATTCAATTAGGAACTTTTGCCCATTCATCCCTACGAAAAAGATGCTGGGAGAGGAGACAATGGACCAGGCTCAAGATCTTTTCTCAAACGACTCATTGTTTCCCAAAAATATAAAATAAGTAAAAAAAAAAGTGGTTTCAAAACAATCGTCTTTTGTCTTAAATTGAATATCGGAGAGAGTGGGAGAGGAGAAGAGGTGTGCGCGGCCTGTCCCAGCTAAACTCCCACTTGGTGACCCCGAATTCTGTCCCAGGGGTCAACCCATCTGCCCACCTTTGGGACACAAGGAATTAAGATTCACCTGGGCTATACCCATAGGCTGCAGCATCCCTCATCTCGTCTCTGATCATCTCCACTTCCAAACATCATCAAGGTTATCCACACCTTTACTTTGAGGCCAACTTTGACTTTGGAACTGCCGCACACTCTTGTAAAAAAAAAAAGCGTACGCAATTCTTACCAATTAAAAGTACCATGATTGCAGTTAACAGTCAAAAGAAAAGGATTTTTGTTAATTTCGTTCCATTCATCCCTGAAATCTGTCTCTGGGAGAAGGAAATTGCTCTTAAATTTCTCTTGCACAGGGACCATTTTCCTTTCTGTGGCAATTTTGGCTGTCTTTAAAATTTTGCAACAGACGAGCTCTGAAAATATGGCGGCTTTTGCTGGGGAAAGTTGCATAACTGTAAAGGAGAAAGTTTGACAAAGTTTGTTAGAGTTGGTTGGGGAAAGGTGAAAGCAAGTGAAAGTAGGGATAAGTTGGTAAGAAACTGCATTCCCTCTGCACTCTAATTTATGCACATATATTTACATGCAAAGAATCTCCCTTCTAAAGCCCTAGAACTCAATTCGAAGCAGCAGAATCCATTCCAAACCTTATACTGCCACCACAGCCTCTCAAATTACAAATCAATACAAGGGAAAACAGTGCACGGAATGCACGAATAAATACAGGCCTTTGTACCCCATCTCCACCTTACAAGAAACAAACAAACAATTAATTTGGGAGAAAACACAATTAAAAACACTTAAGCAAAACTTAGAACACTTTTTCCTCAAAATAGGTGGAAAAGACGGTAAAACTGCCAATTTGAAAATCTAAGATCCTGAAAAATCTAAAATTCAAAATCTATAAGTTGATTTCTTTTTTCGCATAAAGGGTTCTAATTCATTAAAAAATGGATTGTTTTACACGGTTTTCCAATGGGGGAATAATCAGAAATGGGGTATATTTAAAAAAAAATAGTTTTTTTTAGAAGACAGAAGGCAGTATTTTTTAGGCTGTTGGAAAAACGTTTCCTATTTTTCGTCCATGCACTTTGGACTTGGAAGCGGAGACTTGGAGGGGTTGCGTGGATGTTTGGATACTTTTCTTTCAGGTCACGTTCCATGAAGACGAAGGCTTCTCCCCCTCCTGCCAAGGTACCCTGCCCCCAAAGGGCCCCACCCCCGCCAACAATAATTCCGTCTTGTATCAAAATAACGCTGATCGAAAACTTCCAGCCCAGGAAATTTCCCTTGCACAAGGCTACCTGACCTCCAATAGCAAGAAAGCAGAGTGCAAGTCTTAATCCCACTTGGCTACTTGACTTAATTGCAAAATGTGGTCCAATGCCACTCTTAAAGGTGGAAGATGTACTTAGAAATTTATGTGCATAATTTCAACCCTCTTAATCCTGACCATCAACATCAAGTTTCCCAGTTGCCTCTTCTCCCAGCGCACGCACGCCCAGATTCCTTACTCAAAACAAACTTACAAAATTGTTAAAATTTTTAAAGCTTTTCTAAAAAAAATTTGAAAGCTTTTCTTAGGTTTTAGAAACAAAAGATTCGTCTTAAGTGGGATACGGATTCAAGTTTGTTCGCTTGATTGTGGGTAGGACCAAAGAAGTTGACCCCATTTTGCTTCCGAATAGGGAGATGAGGGCCATGAAATTGGTCATTTCCACGCAAGCAACCGCAATGCATAAACTCTGTACTTATCCATTCCCTAGGTATCAATCTTGGAAGAGTCCCTAATGAATAGGAAGGTTAAAAAAGGAGCCTTCTTAAGGGCCTTGGCCCAGGTGAGCCCTTCATTTTTTCATTGAAGAAGGGTTAAGAGACTTTGTAGGTCTGAGTAAGGATGCTGGGGAAGAGGTTTGAGGCTGGAATGAGGGAGTGCCAGAAGGAAGAAGATGCAGAGATCAAGTCAAGGAGGAATGCAATGCTTGAGAACCACCTCGTCGCCATGGTAACCATGCTTCATCTTACCATGCTCTTATAGGGAGATGAAGAAGAGTCAACAAAACGACGACGAGGGTAGTAGAGGCCATAATACCTTCTTATTACACTTAGATTCAACTTCTTCCTTACCAACTCTCTACGAAATTATTACAAGGATCAAAATTACTGGAAATTAGGTAGGGATTCTACAGGGTATTTCAATAAAATTTTCAAAACCGGAAATGATTTCGGAATCTTCGCAACAAGTAAAAAAATGTGAATCCTCAATATTTGTATCAATCTCGCCCAAAGTACTTATTGAAGAAGATGCTCGATACCTATAATTAGCAAATTTTTAAAACAGCACTTTTGAAAACGGTCGCTATATGCAAATGAAGAGAAAGGCCAAGGGCTAAATGCCAAATTAATAGGTTCAGGGAAATGCGCCGAAATGTCTAAAGGATTTTAGCAAGTCTACTTTCTCAGATTCCGATTCAAAAGGCATTAATTACATCAAAACTTGATTAGCCGAAACGTATCATTTTCTTAATATCCTAAACACAACCTATCCTTAACACTTAGGCACAAAAAAAAAAGTTTAAGTTGTGGTTGGTTTCGAAACAAAAAATGGGTAAAAAAACAAGAAGGGTTTATAATAATTGGCAATTGGAAAATCTTCACCTCAGCTCAAGAATGCTGGCATGTGGTGTGATTGGATGGGATGCTCATTGGTCAAGTTAGACGCTACAAAGCGGACTTAATTTTGTGGGAAATGAGCCCTTTTGCTATTTGTTCTAATGACGAAGGGCCACGGATAATTAAATTAAATGGGGACTTAAGGCGGGGAGGCCTAAGAATGGAAGCTGTGTTTTGTGAATGGAGAGATGAGCTGGGCGTAGGACACGTGCCTGGAAGGGGACCAAAGTCCATTCTAATGAAACTGTCCACTCACTCCCCATTGACTTCTTCCTAGAGATCTCTCGTTGTCATGACAATTAATGGAAAAGTGTCAATCAACCCTACTCTCCCACAGATCACTTCAAGATGCTATAACATCACAACAACGTCAATGCGCATAGAAGGCCCTCCCCTTCCATTCAATAAAATTCTACTAAACTGCAAAATTAGTGAAATTTTTTTCCCCTAGAATTGCTAAAATTCAATGGGTTTTTCATATTTCATAATTTTATTTTCGCAAATTCTATCGGGTAGAATACTGGAAACAGTCCACAAAACCGAATTGAATCAAACTCTTATTTTTTTTGTTTTAATTTATTTGAGCATTTTTGTAAGATTCAAAATCTAACAAATAATTTTGATGAAAAATAATAACCTTCGTAAAGTTGCCACAATTTAATTAATCAAATAAATGACTAAATTTTTAGGTTACTACTAAAATGGCAAAAGTCACGAATAACTATGAGACAGAATAAAATGCGTATCGTATTAGCTGAAAAATCATTGACCGGCATCGAAATTTCACAAATTTGTTATTTAGAGATTTGCCCTAATTTTTAAACCATAATTTTTTAAACAGTCTTCAAATATCTAAGAAATTACATACATAAACAGAAGCCACTAAAGCTGAAAGGTAAATTCACGAATTTGTCACCTGTTTGATTATATTTATTTTTTGTCCGGCGTGAAGCTCAGGATTTGTCTATACTACAGAGAGAGAGAGTGGCTCGCAGGCGCGGCGGTTTACAGCGCAAAGTGTGCAAAGCCTCTGTGTACTTTGCATAATTATGCTTTTAATCCCTTAAATTCTAATTTGACACCTTCTGCTTTTAGCACAGTCTTGACAAGTATCCTTGGCTCGGTTGCAGCGCCATAAAAAAACGTCCAAGCCCAGCGAGGTTGCCCTACGCCCGCTCTTACGCTGTTGCCTTGTCCGTGACTACAAAAACGTTTTTTGCTTTTGAAATTGACTAGAGGGCTCCGCCCGTTTGCTAACTGCTGACTTAATCGCTTCCCTAGCTTGTAATTAGGCCTTTGCTTCAATGAGTGCGTGAATGCGTGAATGAGCGTGTAGGCCCACTTTGTCTCTGAGTCTCAATGAATCGTCATAAATGTCAAACCTCCTTCCCTGTCTCTGGATCATAAATAATCCTGTCGAAATTGAGTTAAAAGACCACAATCCAGCGCCGTGCGCTTTGATCGCTGGAGAAAGTTCTATGGAAATGGTTTGGAGAGCGAGGGAGTTGATCTGTAGATGTAAAGTGAGAAATGCCACCAATAATTCCCCTCCGGATCCAAATCATATTTTCTCTTTTTGGCGATGCGGGGGAATGGAGCCTAATGCAGAGGGTCCTTCTTTGGCTTAAGCGAAGTGAAAGCAGGGAGAAAGTGAAGGGAAATGGAAAAAAGGAAAAGCTTCACTTGGCTCCTGGCCTGAAATGCATTTTTGGGTCTACGCGTGAAATTTAGATTTGGACTTAGAACGTGACCTGAATTCTCAAAATGAAGGGATCAGGGAAGCATGGTTCCGAAAAAAGACGTTGGAGGCCTAGGCGATGGTAGGGAAAACACAAAGGCATTACTTATTCACGCCACTACTCCAACTACGTGACGTCACTCATTGATTTTACCTTCCGCAGAACAAGGCGACGCTTTTGAGGAAAAAAATACTGGAGAAGTACATACTGAAAAAAAAACTGGCAAGGTGAACTCGAAAATTGTCGAAAACCAAATTTACCTAATTTTAGGACTAGCTCTCAAATGACCTGGACAATGAAAAGGCTTTTAAAAGTGAGTTTAAAAACTCACTTTTAGAAAGCTAAACGAACCCGTCCTAGAACAGGAAAATTCTATTTCTAATCACAATGTCATTCTGTTTTACATTAGTTCTTTGGTTAGCAGAATCACGTTACTTTGCCTTAAAATTTATTTTAAAACAAAGGGATAATGACTGATTTTTGAATTTGATGACAATGCCCAATTCATGTGCCATTTGCTAAACAGGACGAATTTACAGTTGCGAAAATCCTCAATTATAAAGTTAATGCAGTTCTGTCCGGGAAAGGTAACCTGTGGTTTGGTTTTATGAAAGGTTATTTTCTAAACAAAGTTGTTTTTGAAGGGTTATTTTTTAAACAAAGTTATTTTGAACATGCAACAGTTGACTACAAGTTTGAAATAGTTTGCATAATGAGGAGGTTTAGTCTATTGTAGCTGAGCCACTTTAAATGGATTGAGTGACATTTAGGGAGCCCTTCAAGGGACCTGTCCTGATTTAGTGACATCCCACTGCTCCAATCCCAGTTTGTGAAAAGAATAAATCATAACTGTGCGACAACATATCATTGCATCAGGAATTAAAATAAGGGCCTTGAAGGGCTCCTCCGTTTTCCCTATTTCCTGAGCCCCTGTGACAAGATTCCCAGGAGTGCTCTTAATTCTCTCTCGGAAAGGATAAAAGACGCATCAATAATATCATCTCTCCGAAGGGCCCCCTGACCCCAACACTTTGATCCAAAGGGCTCCCTTGGAACGAAGGACCCTTGGAGTTACAGTTTACAATCCAACAATAGCTTTACCATAAAAATTTCCCACGAGGTATTAATAAAAGAAACTGATCTTTTTTTTCTTCGCCCTATAAGTTGTTGGGGCCCTTAAAAAGGGAGACTTTAACCCTTCCTTAAAAAGTAACAAAACAAAAAGTAGTGGGAAAAAGAGTTTGGAAGACGCGAGTTTTTTGTGCGTATGTAAAGATCATAGCAACTTTTTCTCATCATTCAGCCTCCCTAAGGAATCCAGGTGTGTTTCTAAATCTACTTCTTTCTACGTGGATATAGGTTCCGCTTTTGGAAAAAGAAGAAGATCCTTACTTTTTGTATCCTTTTTTGTCCCTAGTCCATTCAAGAACGGGGCCCTTTGCTCCCTTAAGGGACACCCCTGCCCTCCACAAACCAAAACCTAACGTCTCAAATTCATCTTCTGATTTAAGTGTGGCAGAGGACCCCTTAACACTCACACATTTCGAATTAAATGGAAACTTCCGTTTGAACCACGGAGCTTTAAGGGTCCCTGTGCCCTTTGGAGATGGGACTGCCTGCGAAACATTTTCTCACCGAGATTCGGATCTGATGATGAGATTTAAGGACCCGAGACCCAAATCACGGCGGAAATTGTTCATCTCCATTCAATCAATTTCTTTTCCTTTTCTTCTAAATCCGGAACCGAGAATTTGTCTCGGTTTCCAATTCCAGCTCCATTCAAAGCAATTCTCTCACTTTCTCACCAAGCCATTTCAATTGAAAAAATAAATTCTAAGACTTCTATTATTGGAAATTTCAAGATTCGGCTTGGGGTGAAAGGCCCCCCGAAATGGGGTAAGGGTGAAAATCCTGGAGAAATTAGCTCTTGGAATCTCGAGGGTGGGGAGCGGGTAATGAAGATTAAGATGAGAATTGCAACGCAATAAAAAAGGAGGGCTAATGGCCGTAATTAATGGGCCTCCCTCCACCACCGGAGATCTTTTTTTTAGAGAATTTCGGGGGTTCGTTTTTTAGAAGAGTGGAATTTGTAAATTTAAAAAAAAGTAGTTTAGAGCGATAGGGGTGAATAATAGGGTGGGGATGACCTCAGAAGGGAAGTATTTTTTTCCACGAGGGATGAAGAATGTCAGGGTTGAAGTATCTGTAGGAGCGCAAGGGGTGACATGAGTCAAGGAATTCGGAATCGACAGAGAAGTGATCTGTGGTGGTGGGGAGGGGGCTTGGTACCCCAGGGTACCCTTCTGAGTACCCCATGTGTACCCCATGTGTACCCCATGGGGAGCCCTCAACTCGTGCCCATTGTTGAGTACCAACCCTAAATGGCCCAGGGCAGCGAGACAACGTCTTCAAGAGGCCAAGCCCCCAAAAATTCTACAATCAATTCAGCTCTCACTTTGAATCACAAGAGTCAAGACTATCTCGTACAGAGATGATTAGCACGGTCAATGACAATACGTTTGAAACAAGAAAAAAAGTTTGAAAAAAAAAACTTTTTTTAACTTAAAAAAAAACTACAACGGAAACGGGATATTGACCTTGCTCTTAATGATTTTAGAATACAGAATTATGCACAAGTAGCCTGCTCTAGCTCAATTTGAAACAGTAAAACTCAACGAACAAATAAACTAAAGTAAACTTATAAACTTTGATTACTTATTAACGTGTTAAGTGGAAAACTTCATGTTTCGCTTGCACTGGAACGAACTTAAAAAATTCATTGTTCTGAACAGTTGCTCATAAAGTGATTTAAAATCTGATTTTTTTGTTTCAAAGGAAAATAAAGAAGACTGATTAGCGACGCGTATTTGGAAGGGACGTATAATTTTATTTGAACGTTAAAACTTAAAGTTAGTATGTACAATTTTGTTTCTTCTTTCTCTCTCTGGCCATTGAACAAAGACTAGTTTTCTCTGGAATAATGCTCGATAGTTTCTTACTTCTAAGTGTTTAAGAAAAGAATCAACTTGAAGGGTCCTCTCCCCTTAACCTCTGGATCCGAGAGCCCTTGAAGGGCCTACAAGGTGGGTCCTTCCTTTGGCACAAAAAAGTTTTCTTACCTTGTGGGCCGAGGAGAAAGTGGGTAAGAGAGGCTGGTGAAAGGTGCCTTGACTTGCGATGGGAGGGGTGGGTTGACGTTGGGCCTGCCTGGGAGGGGGGAGCACTTCCACTTTCACTGGACAGTTGCGCACCGAGCACCGTCCACACTTTCTCCACTTGGTCAAAGGCTCAACGGTCTTCGCCGCTCTGGCCAAGGAAGTTCGAGAGGACATGACATGCAGAGAGGGCGGGAGGGTCGGTGGGTCTTCAGTGAGCCACCAAAGACTGAGAATGGGGTGGTGGGCCGTGTGGGTTGGGTGACAGCATCGGCGGCGAGTTGGGTGAGCCGTGCATGTGGCCATGTCCGTACATGGACCCGTCCTGACCCATCATGCCCTCTTGGCCTGGTAAAACGTTCGGTGGGGTCATGCGCTTCTCCTTTTGTCGACGATTACAAAACCAGACGCGGACGACCTCCTTCTCCAGCTGTGAAGGGAACGAGAATATTAATTCGAGCCGTCACGAACCTCAACGTCAAGTCAAGTGCTTTCATTGTGTGGCAACTGACAAGTTGACGTGACATGACCTCTGACCCCTCACAAAATAACTGGACATGTGCCAGTGCCTCACCTGCAGGGAATCCGCCAAGGCCGTGATTTCTTGAGCGGAGGGTTTGGGTTGCTTATGAAAATGCTGCTCTAAAGCTCCTTTCACTGAAACTTCAATCGACGTCCGCTTTTTCCGCTTTCGTCCTTGTGCTACAATTCAAAATGGAGTTTGTCAAACGATTTTACGTTATTTAAAATCTAATTTTAAAATACATAAATCATTAGCGTAAACACGCTTTTAAGCCTACTTTCTACACCGAACGGTATTCATCATCAACTGCTCTCAAGTTTGAATTTTTTTTTAAAGTGAAAATATATTGTTTTTTTGAAAAAACAAAAATTGAAATCTAAAATCATGAATTAGAATAAAGAGATTGAGAATCAATTATTGATCCTTTCTCTTGATTTAATTTTTCTTTTCAAATTTTCTCCGGATCATTTAACTGTATTCTTTTCTGTTTCGGTTTTTGCTAGAAACGCAATTACAAGGCATTGGTTTCTGCATGTAAGGTGCACGGTTGCTAATTTGCGAAAATATAATTTTGCAAACTGTGAATGGACAAAGAGTGCTCTACCTGCAATTTTGTCGATGGAGGTGGGTGAGCCGGTGGTTGAGTCTGCCTCTTCCAGCCATTTCTGGAGAAGTGGTTTTAATTTGCACATATTCTTGAAGCTCAGTTGGAGGGCCTCGAATCTGCAAATGGTCGTCTGGCTAAAAACGTTTCCGTAGAGAGTTCCTGTGTGAACAAAAGGGCAATTAGCAAGTGGCTGGGTGGGTTTCACTGTTGGAGGAACAATGGAGGGTCCAGTGTGTCCAAAGACCCAACGAACCTAGTGCTAATCCCACATCTGCCTGCGTGAAGCCCAGCTTGATTCTCCTCTGCTTGAATTGTTTGGCAAAAGCCTCCAGGTCATCCGAGGTGGGGGTCTCCTCCTCCCCCAAGTCACCGTGGTGGGACCGAACGTCCATGATTCCAGAGCCCGGAGACGAGTTGTGGAGGTCACGGTGGAGGGACGGGTGCATTTGACCTGACATGTATTTGTCTACAATTAATTTGGTAGATTCCTGCTCAGAGCCCCTTGGCCAAGGGCTCGGGGAGATCCTCATTCAGAGCCCTATTGTCATACGGGGCAACCCTTACATCCAATTAATCGTCAACCCGCCACAAGCTTTATTTACAGAGAAAAACCTTTCCCACTATAAAAATCGTTTTAGTGTCCCTCTTCCCCAAATCAGAAGCCTTTAGGAAAAAGAGGATGCGTTCAGTCAAGTGTTGCGTCGTTAGATCTAGAAATATTAATAGCTTCCCAGCAAAATTAATACCCATTCTTTGTGGGTCGTTTAAGCCTCAAGTGGGCGGGTCAAAATAATTGTTAAGTACCCCCTGCCCCACCTGAGTGAGAGGATCTCCCGAGCCGAGGACGATGATTTAAGGGCCGTACCTGCACTAGGAATCATGCCGTTCATGGAATGTGGGTAGTGAGGATGGTGGTGCTGGATGGGGGAGCCACCATTCATGTAGTGGGATGACCAGGGGGAGTGATGCTGGTTTCCAGCCGATTGTTGATTCGCAAGGGCCGCCACGGCGGCGTGATGATGCGCTCCGCCGTTGTTTGACCCAGAATTATTTGACCCAAGATTGTGGTGAGGATGAGGATGGTGGGGCAGCGGCGGAGGGGAGACCTGGAAAGTCAAGTGGCCCCGTGAGCAAAAGAAAAGCGTAAAATGGGCCTTGAAGGGCCGTTTTGTCCTCACCTGTGCCCAAGGGTCCCAGGCAGCATTGTGGTGGTGGTGCGTTTGCATTAAGTACTTCATGTCTTCATTAGCATTTCCCGATCTAAAGTCCATCATTACCCATAACCTGGAGGGAAGATGAGAAATTAGTATGCTCAGAGATCAGGAGTGTTGTCAAGCAACAGTTGACAGATGAGTCTGTGTCACCCAGAGATACGGAACAGAACAGGTCCCTGTCATGGCCGCTCACTGGTGACGATGACACTCATTTGCATTCTGCGCCGCATCTTGACTCACCAACAACCTCTCCATACGCCTCATTCCCTCTAACGATTAGCTCAACGGTGCAAAAATTTTAGGGCTAACTGTGCAAAATTTTGACAAAATTTGGGTTTGAAAATTCGGATGCATTCTGTTTCGACTCTTTCGACTCTAATACTGCCCAAATTTGCTAATGAGCCAATTTGCAATAGTATCAGGTTTATGCAAAACAGGTGACAAAAGTCAGGTTAGGCAAATTAATTAAAGGTAAATTAGAATCATCTTGTTCTTGGAATTGAGAGCATTCAATTTGTTTATATGCTAATTAATTGGTAATTATTTGAACTCTTTAAAGTTAATTTAATTATTAAATGGAAGAACGTTTTCGTTTTAAAACCTTCGTCTTGTGCCTCGGAATAGCGTCTTTTGAAATTTAAAAAGGCGCATTTATCTTTAGGTTAACTCCGCGAACTTTGAATTTTGCAACTTTGACAATTTGACATTTGGAATGTCAATCTTTGAAGAATATTTATGGTAGAATTTAGTTTGATTAATTGAAATTAATTAATTAATTTGGTTTTTTTTTAGATTAATACAACTATTGGATACTGGAGTAGGATTATATCCCTTCTCGGTATGAAGTTCATCGACATAAGGTAAATGATTACTTTGAATTTGATAACTACACTACAATGCACCTTGCGCTTAAGAAGGAGTAGGACTGCTTTAAAATTATTAAATTATCGTAGTACCGGATTATCTAGAGATTCGGGGAAGTTGCTATACAATTGATTAATTGATTGAAGCCTATTCTACATTATCGCTCAACGTTCAAAATGTATGTAGCAGGAGCAATAGGGTGACATTTGACCTTTGTGCGGCGAAGTTTCGAGTCACAAGTCAAGGTATGATTATGTTTACGTCTATACAAATGAAGTGATATTACCTTTGGTCTCCAAAGACAAGACTGCCAAGCAGTGCTTGACAGAATGGAAGGTTGCTAAAAGTTGTCCGTCTGTCAAGTCTTTGGCACTTTCTTTGTCACTTAACCACACTTTCTAATAACGTTTACCAGGTATTTGGGCTACAGTCAAGAGGTAAACAACCAGCTTTCACCTGGCCTGGCACTGCTGAAGTCCGATTGTGTCCACCAGAAGAAGGGTGTCCCCTCTGGGACAAGATGAGATGGACATGGTATGCGGTGTAATGATAGCGATTATTGTGTCAAGATTCTGTATATTGGTTCTGATAGGTATGCCGATGGCGTTGCTGTGTCTTGGGAAGGACGTGGGAAGCACAGTCGCAGAGAACTAGCCAACGACTGAGGCACGGAAGGCTCTGGGCTCCTCACCACTTCGCCATTTGAGACCTCCCATCCACAGAGCCAGGATCTGCCTTCCATTGGCTCAGATGCCGAGCTCCTTCCCATCCAACACTTCTCGACGCCCTTCACACAGCGATCCAGAGATCAGATCCTCACCTTTGCCAACCACACCAAGAGCCACCCAGTGTCCACTCATGCTCCATCAAAAGGCAAATTAAGCTCAATTCACGATACCCGAATCTCAGGAGCCGATAATTATGAACCGATAATTGACTCTGTTCTTTTCATGACTGTCAGGCCCGAGTTTTAGTTCGATTGGTTTATACATCCAAAGATGCTTGGAATAAGCCTAAATGCAGTGCAAAAATAGGTAAGCTATTCTTAGCTTATATGTTAGAGATGCGAATTGAAAGAATTTCCTAGTTATAATTGGATTGCGTGAAAGTTGTTTATCATTAAGATTGCGAACCTTCTGTATAAGACTATAGTGGTCTGGCCGGAAAAGGTAGATCTGAACCTTTTTATTGTTAAGCGAAGAACTGAGAGCCGTAGATTATTGTCAGTGATTGAGAGTGAGGTTGACATCTGACCCTGTCAAACCACCTGTGTTCTTTTCTTTGAAAATCGAAACTGCACAGCAAGAAAGAACAAATTCCCATCCGGCACAAGGGCCCTCGGTTCGGCTCTTTCAAACACCATCGCTCAATCTTAAGGGATCTCCGGATGAGGACCCAAGTACCCTTTTTACCTTTCCAATAACAAATACTAGTCAATTCCGTCATTTAAAAAAAAATTTACTACCAAAGTTCTATTTTTGAACCCCATAAAGCATAAATGATCCAGGTATTAAGTTTACAGTTTTGCTTTTCATCACACTAAAAGTCGTTTGTTTGATAAGAGTTATAACAAAATGCTGTACGACTTTCCAAGATTTCCTTTTGTTCTTCACGCTTTACGCTTCCAGGCCTGCTTTTGGCCTGGAAAATTGTAAGTTTGATTCCGTCCTACTCCTGCCACCACCGTGACATTTCCCCCTTTCGGAATTATGTACATACGTAATAAATGAAATGCACATGCATAAGAAATTTTAGTTTTGAAAAGCTAATGAAGAGAGTGGAGGGGAAAGAGGGAATGAATTTGGCAGTACTTAAAAACTTAAACTCAAGGTTGCGTCAGTCTCTCGAGAATCGATTTCTTATTCAATCTTCCAGCCTCTCACAGTAGTGGCTCTTCCTGGAATTAATTTCCAGCGTCTCAATTAATCCTTCCAGGGCAACTTACCAAAAGCATTGTCTTTTCTCTCCTAATCGTAATGTACTTGTAGGTGCTATTTGGTCCAATACCAGTAAGGAAATTGGCATGTGCCCTCGCAGGGTCGCTCGAAGGAAACAAAAAAGATTTCTGGGGGAGAAAGAAAGAGATCTAGAAATGGATCTCTCTCGACCTGCGTCATCTACTGGGTGACAAACAACTTCTGAAGATCTCTTGAGTAATCGAGACAGACTGACCAGATTGAAGGTGTTGGTCAATTGAAGGTGTTAAATATTTAGTAGAGGATGGGGAGGATAAAAAAGCCATTTTAATTTGTCACTAGACCCGTTGACTCAAAATTCAGTAGCCTTGAATTCGGATGTTGAAAAAGACGAAAGCGAAGCGTCTCCTATGATCCTGCCTTAGATAACCCTCCCAACCCAAAGGCTACTCTATTATTTATTTGGAATGACATTGAATCTGGTATCGAAGATTTGTCTGTTTTGATCATGTTACCCCCACAATGTGTCTACAATTTTAATGTTTTGACTATCGACCACTTAGGACATTTTTTTTCTTTATTTTAACATCGACAGAATCTTAACTTTACCTGAGAGTTGCAGTTGATAACTTTGAACCTTAAACTTTTAAAAGTTGAAAGGCATAGGTTGTAAATTTTAGACTTACAATTTACACTTTGGAATGTTACACTTTACAGAGTGTAAAGAGTAAATTGTAATGTATTTTAAACTAAATGAGTCTGGTCTGGAGTAATTTAGATTACCGATAGTTTAGCTTGGGAGCCCTCATTTGAATTTTTGTAAAAAGTTAAGTTGAGGCTAATTGTTGAAGGTTGAGGAATTGGGATGATCAGCGATTATCACCGTGTGGATAATGAAAAGGGTAAAGACTAAAAAGAAGAACTGGTTAGAACTCGGAAAGGTGATGATGTAAATGATGAAACAGTCTCCGCCATTAGCGCTCAAGTGTCAATTGACAACGCTTTTCCTTTCAGCGTCTTCCAATATCTTACCGATAACAAAAGTGTCTTAGGCAGGAGGCAATTTGTGCCTCTTTTTTTCAAGTCTAGCTGATGATACTTGAAAGGTGCAATGCTCCTCAGGTAGAAAAGACAATGGAACCTGCGAAGGTGTGCCCCCTTGCCAAGGCATCTTCCTTCGGTCGTGTGTCTTCTTGGAATTGACAAACAAAACGCCTTTGCCTTTTAGTGACTAAATTGAGTTTGTCATTAAGAACTCGTCACGTAGTTACCTTTTTCCGGTCAGCAGGACACGATTGCGTCGGAAAAAAAGTAAATAATGGTTTCTCCTTTATTTGGAAGAAGATGAATTGGTTTTAGGTGATGATGATATGGGACTCCTCCATTGTTTTTGTTTTCCTGTAACCGATCCTTTGTAGTCAATAAGCTAGGAATGGGCCCTTTTTAGCTTGGACTGGCTTCCAAGCGGAGACTTATTGTATTTTGTCGGATGGCTTCCTATTGTTAATTATGACCCCGGCTTCCATTGTCAGGGAGCCCTGGCTCAAACTGAGCGTTTAATACTTTCCATTGTGTCGAGACTTTGACACGCTCATAAACTCCCTGGCCTAATGGACTTTGGCCATAAAATATCTTTATAGAGACACATCGCAGAGGGAGGACGATCGCAAAAGATGCCTGCAAAATTGTGAAGGGCCCACCTTTTCCTTGACCTCTACGGGGTGAGACTTGAGAAAGGAATTGATTTTGGATGATGGAATATGGGAAGCCTAGTTAATTGCTAATTGGGAAGATGCTTCTCTGGGAAGCCCCTGCTTTCTGTGTGGGAAAGTGCTAAGTGCCGTAAAGATGGGCTATTTAACGACGCGTCTCGGCTGAGGTGAGATGCGTTTTAAAATCAAATATTCAGAGCTCCAGGACTCAATTTATCCTTTTGGGGCCTCCAGGTGGTCCTACTTCAATTAAAATGGCAAAGTGCCAGGTAGAAAATGGAGTCAATAAAATGAAAAACAATTCGTTTTTTTTCTTTAAGTTGTTAGTTATTATTTTCTTTAAGTTTTAAGCTGGGTCCTTTAGGAAGATTGGGCTTTAGAAAAGAGCAAAGGAAGAGGTGAGGACAGACAGGTGTAATCGTAAATCATGTACTTTAATTAATCTCAACAAGATTTAAGAGGCTGTAAGGAGAAAAGAGCATGGCCACTTTCACCCCTTATGTTTCTCAAACAACATTTTTAGAAGAGAAAAAATACCTAAATTAGAAAAGTTTTTGTTTGAAAGATCCTTTTCAACTATTTCACTTCGTTTTTGTCTTCATTAATTGGCTCATCTCTCACAATGAAATGTTTACTTGCCTAAGGACATCATCCAGTACTAAAACAATTTTCTTGTAAATATTTTATACGGATATTTCACAGAATGCAATTTAGTTTACTTGTCAGAATGTAGATTTAATTAATGTTAAAATGAGACATGTGTATATGGGTATGTATTGTATATTTTAACAATTCTAGAGCTTTAAAAAAACCATGAATTGTCGCGTCTACTCTTCTAGTTTTTTAGTTGATGTTTGTGGTGGTTACAATTTTAGATCAATTGAAATTGATGGTTTGTTGATTTTGCAGATGAGATTGAATAAATTGGGCAGGAATTTATTGTCTTGAAATTGGAGTTTTCCCTGCTGTTTTGGAGTCTTGTTGATTCACGGGGTGAAGCACCGGGACTTAATGTAAACGCACTTGGGGATGAATTATGACGCTGGAGGGGGTCAAGGCAGGACCCCTTGACCCTTCATTTCTTGAAAAAGTGAGTTAAAACAATGGGATTGGGCTTGAGTCAATGATTTTCTTGGAATTTGATTAGTTATACCCTCTGCCGCTTCAAAAGCTGTAGCATTTTCCTGTTTTCAGGAAATCGTGCCAGGGTAGAAAAATAAGGATTTTACGCGGGATTTGTCACGGGAGGCTTCTGCCACGAGGCTGGAAGTTTGGAAAAAGGAGAAAATTATTCTGGAGCGTCTTTCGGTATGCTGATGAGGTCTGTTGAGGAGTGTTCTGGAATAATGACCAGGAATTGATGATTTCGGTGACCTTTGAGTCGAAGGGAATATAAATGCAGGGAATTGATACAATTTTGGGCTGGGAATGGAAATTGGGTTGAATTTAGTTTTAAATTTTTTTTAGGGCAAATGGAAATTAAGATGGATTTCCCCGGATTTCTTCTAAAGTATGCAGTGGTGACATTAAAAAAAAGTATATCAATTTTACTGGAAATCGTTCAAATTCCCTACCGTTCGATCCGTAGAAATGAAAATTGGGTTGAGTTTTACCGAAAATTTTGAAGATTGGGCTAGATTAAAGAGATGAACATTGGGATTCGTTAGAAAATGACTTTATTCTGGGCTGAAAAAAAAATTGCGGCGAATTTTCCGGAATGTTGCCTATTATGCTTGGATGCGCCATGAAAATTGAGATGACCTTTACTCTATTTTCTGGGATCTGAAAATCGTTTTGAGCAGGATCTGAAATAATGTCTAGAGATGCTGCGGAAGAAATAATTGTAATTTTGACGGTAGGACCAATTCTATTTTTCAGTGTATCCCTGGAGACTTGAAATCCCATGAAAGAAGGCAGAGGATGACAAGAGAATCAGCGAAGGAGGGAATGGCAGTTGGAAGATTGTTTCAAAGTAATGAATTCAAGGTAGCAACTCGCCTGTCTGATTTACCTCCTCGATAAGCAATATTGAAACAAAAAGAAGCTTTCTGGAAAAATTATTGTCAATTCTCAATTGTGATCCAATGACGAAGCTCTTTTTCCTTTCATTTTTTATGTTCCTGACATCTTGACATCTCTCTGGCTTCCTACCTCAAGTACGCAATGAATTATTACGTTTCCTGGCAACTTTTCCCTGAATTTCTCGGCGTCCGGGAGGATCCTCTTTAAAAAAAAACATTGTTCTTAGAGGTCGCTTTTTTAAGTGAAGTTAACCTTGAATCGGGTCAAAACGTTTAAAATTGTTAGGAATTTTTTCTTCCAATTCTTTCAACTGACGACTTGATCAGCAAAGGGTGGTTGCAAAGTGCTGCGTAATGACAGACTTGATTTTCAAAAGTTGTCACGAATTTATTGATAGATGACAAATGAGATTTTTGGGACGCTGCTGTTCGTGCGGAGCATTACAATATTAAAAAGTGTCATGTTAAGTGTTTTGAAGAAGTTTTTGAAAAATGTAATTGGAAATATATAAGTGAAATTAATGTTTTTTCTTCTTCTTGTAGGGAATCTGTTGGGAATGAGCGCTTGAAGGCGAATGGAGGTGATTGAACTGAAGCGGCAGACCTTGTGCTGGAATAATTTAGAAAGCGAGGCCCTGCGAAAGCTGTGTGTTTTGGCCCTGCTAGGACGGTGACCCAGGTGAGATTGATTAATTAGTAATCAATCAGCGACTCAATTTGCACCTGTCAACGCTGGAATAAGAATAAGTTTGTGTTGTGAATTGGGGTTGATTGAACTCAATTCTCCAGCAGAAGGAAGCCTGTTTCTGGAGGGCTTTGGAAATGACCTAATTGAGTTTACATGAAGTTTTAAAATTTCCATTAGAATTAAAATTATGTACATAAGAAATTAATTAGTTTCTCAGCTGCATTTTATTTGGAAAACAAAAGGCCTTGACTTGGAAATTAAATCAAACGAATTCAGCTCCTGTCATTCTCACAAGGGAAAGCCTTCGTAGCGGTTGGCTCACTTCCAGGAAAGGAAGAGGAGCTCACGCTTTTTTTCTAATTTCAAGTTTAAAATCGCTGCAATAACGCCGAAACCCTGCAGAATCGCTGCAGGTATCCCTTTGCAGCTCCAAGCGCTGCAAATTCTTAAGTTGAAGTTGGTGCATTCTTATTGGTTCAGATAAATAAAGAGGCTTTTATTTTTCGGATCAGTGCTTCAGTGTCAGTGACCGCAATTTGTCAAATGTAAATTAAAGTGGGAACGGGAGAGTGGAATGGGATCAAGCTTAAGTCAAAAATTGAAATTCTGAAGAAAAAAAGCTGACGAAATGGACTTCCGTCACGGCAAAAGTCAGTAAAAAGAAAAATTCTTAATGTGAGAGATGTGAATTGAAGGGTCTGACTAATCGCCGTCTGTCTCAAACGGTGGAAAATTGGTCGTAATGATCTCAAGGAAAACTGTTGAGGTAATTAGTTAAAAAAGAATAACAAAAAAAAATCCCGTTTGCACTTGATGGCCCATAAGTGTTTCTCTGAGATGCCTTACAGGAAGGATTTTCTAATTGGTTTCTTGTCAAATGGATCTGGCACACGGAAGCTCTTTAGAACGTTCGACATTCGATTTTGGAAAAAGTTGGCAATTTCAGAACAAAATTGTCCTTGATCTAAGGATCTGCAGTTTAATTCATTTTAATTCCAGATCAATTGTAATGAAAGAGAAGTGGTGAAAATCAGGTTTATGGCGACCTTTTTTTTTGTTAACAACCAGCAAAGCAAATTAATGCAGTCCAACTAGTATTAAAGTAACTATTAATTAGGATGTAAACAAAAACAAAGGTAATTGCAAATTTTTTTTAAATTGGTACTCTTTGGTACTTGTTTCGGCTTTTGAATGTTATTCGCTGCCTTTATCGCTTAAATTAACTACGTCTTGAAGATCGTTCGTTAGTCAAATCTTGAATTCTGTGTTGTTTGTTTGTTTAAAATGTTTTTTTTTGCTAAAACTGATTTGATTTTTTTTTTATAGATTTTTTAATTGTTTGACCCAAATTGTTTTTAATAGTAAAAAGTTTTGGGAGTGTTTAGATTAATTTGTGGTGGTGAAAAGCCATTTGTCAATCAGAGGGAAGATGAAATGAGGTTTTTAGTGGAGTGCGCATCCAATTCCGATTGTCTAAGAGCTCGCTAAGTAATTACAGACTCCCTGCCTGCTTTTGGAGTAAAACAAAGTGACCCCAAGGAGCGTCCCTACCCCTTTGACCCTTGAACCCCTTCCCCTCACCCCCTCAGAGCTCTTAAGGGTCTCCATTACGACCCTCTTCCGCTGTTCCGCTCCCACCCTCACTCGGACCTTTGAATTGAAGAAACGTTTACGAGATAAATAACATAGTCCTTCATCTCTCTGTGCATTAAAGAAGAGGCGCTTTGTTATTTATTTTCCGTCTTCCCAGCCTCCTTTGTTTCGTAAAGCATCTTCCAGGAAATGAGAAAATATGGAATTTAAAGATGGGAAAAAGTAATTTCATCCCATCATCTCCATCTCCCTCCAACCAGATTCTAAATAGTTCAACTTAATCTTTTATTCATTTCTCCATCCATGATCCCAGCGAGTGAGGACACAGGGATCTACGTCTCCTCCATCTCGATTATGTTAGCAAAAAGGGGAATTTTGCAATGCTAAACACACGTTTCCATATGGGTGAAGCAGAAGTTATGAAACAATTTAAATTGAGATTTTAGATTTACGCAAGTAAAGAAGCCAAGTAATGGGAAGACTTCAGAATCCGCTATTAGGAATCTGCCAAAGTAAAAAGGAATTGAGGCTTTTCAATTTCCAGGAAACGGCATCTCCATTCTTTTTTTTTGAGAATTCTAAATTTTTTGATTCAGGTCCTTTGAAGGAAAGCGACGCTGTTGTATGCTAGTAGTCGGTAATTTACAAATTACAAATTTACAATGAGGTTATTTGACATAATTCGTCGGCTACTTTGATTTTGGAATTCTGTGAGCATTTTTTAACCATAATTCACATTCGGACTTTCGCTGTTGTAGATCCTCACTTTCAAGTTTTTTTTAACGAATATAGGCTAAAATAAGAATGGATTTTGTAGAATTTTGTTGAATGAATGTGTGCTCGATACTTTTAGTTTTTTGTTAAGGCTGATTTTTTTCAAAGATGTTTTTCTAGATGTTTGAGAATTGCTCTCATTGTTATGATCTGAGAGAGGGTGAGAGATCTTGTGGCAATTAGCATCTCCTCTCCACTTATATTTTATTTAGGATTTCCTTTGTCTACCTGTACTTTTTTCTTTCTAAGGAAGACTAACGACGCCTAATTTCCACCTTGACTTGCCTTTAGAGTTTGTAGCAATTTCCTAAGCGTATTTGTCGATTCAGTTCCAGCATCACTAATGGTTATTGTCATCTCCGCTGACTCAGGCTACTCCTTATGGTCACCTACCACGCACAGCATTACTTTTTACAGCCTCAGCAGCAAAGGCAGATGCAGGACACCCGGGACAATTCACAAACCAATCACAATTTACCACATCCTCAATTATGCCAAAACTAGGCGGAAATGCTGTTTTGTTATGATTTACAGTATGAGCTGAAACTCTTTTAAAGATATTCGTATCCAGAGTTTAACGCATTTAAGAATTCACACTAAATAGTTCACCATGAATATTATAATTTAATTTTAAATTGTGTTGGCATTAAGTCGGAGCCTCCATAAAAAGCTTTCGATTTGAAAACGTTCTGAATATTTAACAATCGGCGCTTGAAGGCTTTTGGGGCTACTGCCACAAGTTGATTTTTTAAAATTCTGGTATTTTATTAAAACTTTTAAATTTTCATTTAAAAATTACTTATTTTACGAGGGATGCATGAAATTGGAGCAAGGAGGCTTAGGACACGGTGGTGGCATGCTCAGGTGTAGTTGGGCCCTGACGCTCACGTACAGGTAGATCTCCACCCCATTCATCTCTCTTGTTAATTTCGACCAATCAGAAGAGGGCCTGGGACAAATGTGTGAGCTATCTGTTGGCCATTATGGGAGGTCATCCCCTAGCAGCAAATGAAATTTGAAGGGAGATTTTTGAATTGACGGAAATTGCAATAGGGGAAAGCGGAAGGATGTTCTCTAGAGCCGAGGATTGATCTGAAATTGCTTTTAGAAGACAATCACTTTTTTTAAGTCGAAAGAAAGTCAGTTGAAAAACGGTGAAAGCAAAGTTTGTGTGTTCCTGGCAAATAGACGCTGCAAGACACTTTTTATTGTGTTGACTTATTTTTTTTCGTCAGCACTTACTAAATGAAGCGAGTGACTGAGTATTGAGGGTAGGGGGACTGACAAAAAGGGCCCAGTTGAGAGACATTAAGTCACATTAAGGGCTCCCTTTGATTTATAGTCTCATCCCTCTCTACCGGCCCTTCAATAACGAAAACTCTACTTTTTGAAAACAAAAATTGAAGAGAGGCGAATCAGAATTAATTAAAATAAAAAGGTGGCTTTGCTCGCGTTCGGTTTTTGAAAAACAACATCAACATTTTTTCCTCTTCTATATGTAAAAAGCCTAAAAGCCCATTAAAAAAAAATATATTTTGGCTTTACAAATCATTGGTGTAAAATCACGATTTTGAAAATTAAGGTGGGGAGGGCCAAAAATTGGGAAATATGGGGTTGAAAATTACGAGTAATTTTCAAGTGTAGCAAGAATGTACTACCATAATTGGTCATTTCCACACCTCTGAAGCCTTAATTAAAATGGAAATGAAGGTAGGCTTGAAGTAATCACTTGATCTCCCACTTTGCCTCGATAGCTCTCCCTTTGATTTGGCTAATAAAAACAATTAAAATTTAAATATCGACAACGCTGAAGCGCTTCCAGAGGGGGATGCGAAGATGTGATACAGATTAAGTTTCTCCCACTTAATTCTCCACTTCACTTTTGCTCCTACTTTTTCGGGCTACTTGATCCTGTGTGGTTTTTTGAAGAGAAATATACAGCGGTGAGAAATAGGGCCTTGTCAGGCTTCTCCAGGTATGATTAATTATGAGATCAGAAATCGTATCTGCTTCTGATTTAGTGGAACTTAAGTGTGTAAAGAGGAGGGTTAGGAACGATTTTGAAAGAACGGGTTTGGAGGGGCAAGGGAATGGGAAAAGCGTCTCAAATCAATGGAATGCGTTGCAGGTACGATGAAGATTATTAATCTGTAAAAAGTGGAATATAATGATAAGGAGAGGGCGGAGAGGGAAGGAAGCTTCTTGAATTAAGTCTTGCTTCTGTGCTCCGCTTCATTTTGGAAGGAAGCTGCTTCATGAGCTGCTTCAAGCCAAGGAAAGACGTGATTTTGGAAGTGATCTCTCTCGATGGAGAGATGCGATGGCTGATTTCTTCCTGATTTATGACCTCAGTCTGTCCATTAGGTGAGGTTCAATTATGATCACCAAATTATTCTTCAGTGCCCTGCAACTCGGCATTAATTTAAACAGACAAAAAGTTGAAATGATTTGATTTCGGTGGTTCCCAGGCGAAAGAGATAGAAAAAAAAATTACAAATTGGAGTCCAAAGTGTTGTTCAACCCTTGTTTATGCCGAGACTGTGGAATTTGGCTTACAAGGGGGTAGTTTTTGTTTCTATAGTTTATTGACCAATGTCCAGAAATTTCAAGTTTAGGGCTTTTAACATCAATTTATTTCTTCAATTTTTCGATTTTCTCGGTTGGCCTCATTAAAATTTCAGTTCGACTCCCGTTGTTTTCCAAATATTTTTTGTAATAATCGATAACTTATTTTAATTAAGTATCAGGATGACGATAGCTAAGGATTGATTACCTTACTTTTGTTTTCTGTATCCGGAATAACATTAAGTTTGCTATTGTGTTATTTACCGGATCCTATTGGATTTTTGTTTGGATTTAAAAAGATTAGATTTTGGGATTTTGCATTTTGGGATTAATTCAAAACGAGAAAAGATTTTTCGAAAAAAATGTTTCAAATGCTTTTACTTCCACTCAATTTGAGAAAAGACGGGTTTAGAGATTATCGTGAATTTTTTTTGTAGAGAGATTGTCTCCCTATTATTCATCAGGAGAAAGCTTTCACTTCTTCTAATCCTACCACCCTTCTTCTTCCAACGGTTTTTTTAGCTCCACGGTTTTATTCCAACGGTTTTAGTAGATTTCCGAGCAGGATTTATTTTTTCGCTTGATTTTCTAACAGATTTTTTTGGGCCTTATGCTTTGTTGGAGGAGGGTGGAGGGTAAGGCAGGTAGAGAAGGCCGTGCATATGTGACTATTCGCATCGAGCCTTATCCTCCCTCGCACTTGGGTAGGTTGGATTTCGATGGTTCTTTCTGCCCATTTGCAAGTGAAATTACCCCTCCCTCATGAATATTCAGGAGGCGGAAAAGGATGGCCCATCTCCAGGAAGCAAAGCCCAAGATATTTAGCAGCTTCAAAAACGACGAGCGACTAAAAAGAGGTAGAAAGAATGCAGCCAAAAATAGGACGACCCGTCCTTCATCAGGGCCTTCTCCCTTGAGTGGTCTCTAAAACCCCTTCAAGGATCCAAAAGGGATCAGTAGATCCCACCATGGTGGTGCTTTCACCACCGGAGTTGACAGAAGCCTCAAAGGGAAAGCATATGGGCTTCAATTACATGCTTGGATTAATGCAATAATATTTAGCAAAAGCTCTCCTTTAACAATTCAGCCAGCTCAGGATTCCATCAAAAGCGCCTTCAAAACGGTACAATTACGTGGTGGAGATGCAGCGCCCTGGGAACAGGGACACATGACAGGGCGGATGCTGTCTGAAGCGATTATAACGCTGCCGTCTTTTTCCGTTGCCGTCAGCAGCTACCCAACCACGTCGACAGTGTCGTCGTGGCTTGTGCCTCCTGCATCATAGCGCCCTGGGAACAGGGACACATGACAGGGCGGATGCTGTCTGAAGCGATTATAACGCTGCCGTCTTTTTCCGTTGCCGTCAGCAGCTACCCAACCACGTCGACAGTGTCGTCGTGTCTTGTGCCTGCATCAGCGTTTTTTTTCTGTCCTTTTGTCAGTTTTGACAGAGTCAATCCCAAGGTGAAAATCTGTTTTTTTGGTAAAGTGAGGTAGCTTGACAATGGGGATTACAAAAATAGGAGGACGGAAATTTGTCGTGGTGGTGGTGTTCACTAACAAGGGAACAGTGAGCCACGCCTGTCAAATTCAGAACAAATTTTTGCCTCAGCGTTTTTGAAAACGAGGAAAAATGTTGTCATGTAAAGGGATGATGGCAGGTTGGTCTGTGAAGTTATTAGCAGCCGAAAGCTGAGGCTTTCCTCATCTGACTTGCAAATTAAGAGGAGAATTTCATTGTTTAAGGGGTTGTTAGAAGTGCCTGCAGATGCTGACTTCCTCCATTGTCCATTGTTTTCGATGAATGGAAGTAGGGGACTCAGGAGGGAAATTACAGGTGGTTTATGCCAAAGCAGGTAAAAACAGAGTCAAAGCGAACCTGCGAACGCCAACTTGAGCAACGCCGCCGCTGACGACGACGCTGAAAATTGACGTCAGTGCAGGTGAGGTGCAGTTGGGCCAGGCCTCTAACCGAAACGGACCAATCCGATGAGCGGAATTGTGAACAATGACAGGAAGAAAGTGACAGGAATGAGGTTTTTTTTAAAGCCATTGCCGTTGACCTTTTCGCTGAGAATTTGAGTTGCTTTTCAAAAACGGTTAAAAAAAAACCATGTGGATATCGGCGGCCAAAAGGAGAACAATTCTGAAAACGAATATTAGGGAGGGATGAGATGTTAATTGATGTGAATCTCATCAAATTTTGAGTAGCATTTCTAGCATGTGCTTTTTTGTTTCTTCTTTTGAAGAAGGGAAAAGTGGGTAACCCAGTAGTAGTGTAAGTATGTTTTAGCAAAACCCCGGCCTTCCCGCCTCCGCCTCGCTGTAATTCAAAATGGCGCTGCTCAAAAATTTCCAATTCAATCAGTTCCAGCCTTCTTTTAGTTTCTGGAGGCTGGAAGCGAGCGGACTGGAGAGCCTGGAGATTTCTTTGGATCTTTTTTCTTTTCTTCGTAATGAGATACAGTTGAGGATGAAATACGGGAGATGGTGATGACCGGGACGAGCATCTTCTACCTAGTTATAAAGTATAATGTTTCACCAAAAGAAAAATCTCTACGGATTCTTACAGCTTTTTTTTTCTTATTTTGTCGTCATGTAAGATGTCGACCAGAAGTCGCAAGGCGACGACTACAGAAAAGCGCCCTGCTTCCCATCTTCGCCCTCCCCAGAATCTTAGATTTCAAATCTAAAAGTGGTAGGTGGGCCTTTGAGAGCAGAGGAAGCTGCCGACACTTTGGCAGTGTGTCGAAACTGTATTTGTTTTAAATAAATTACGCGCGAGGCGTCAGTTGCGGGTGGGGCGGTTAGTGGTGGGGACAAGTGTAAAGGAACGGCCCAGCACCCACCGCCCCCATGGGGGCGGTGGGCCATGTCTCCAAGGACAGCCTTCGAAGGAGCTTCCTTTGATCTTCGATGATGGTCACCACCACCACATCTTAAGAGGGATGATGGAGAAACAGGAGCTTTTTTTTAGAATCGAAGAAGTGAGCGCTGCTAATTCTAGGAAAAGCCTATTTTGATACCTAATCCGAATGAATTACGTGAGGTGAATTTAAAAGGAGAACTGGTGGTCAGTCGGTATCAATTTCATTCCTCAATTTCATCCCTCGATTTTAAGAGGGATGATGCAGTACAAGGCTCGTACGATGGGGGTTGAAATTGGGAATAGTATCCAAGCCCTATTTAAAGGATATCGTGGATTTCTGGCCTTTTTTTAAAAGAAAAGGGGTGATATTTTTGGAAATTTTGAAATGTGGTTTTGCGGAAGGGTAGCTTTTGTGTGTGTATTTTGGAAATTATGAAATCAGTCAAAAGAAGACAGATTGCTTGGTTGAATGATTGAAAAGTAAAGTTGGTAGAAAGAAGGAAAACCCTTTCCCCTACTGGCGTCCACTTTTTCATGGATGTTGATTTTTTTTTTGCTTTCTGGAATGGCTACAATTTCTGCTTGTTCCTGTACCTATTGTGCAACGCTGGAGATATATTGGAGGGAGCATTAGCATGAGAAAGGCGATTTCTTCATCTTCATGCATTTTACATGAAGTGGTTGGTCATTTTGATGATGATTGAAGATCTATCGGAGGAAGCGAAGGTCCACTTTCTCCTTTCGCTTTCCTATCCTTTCGGAGTTATTTGCCAATTGATCATGTGGAAAGATGTTGACTATCCTGTCATTACCTTAACGCTACATTTGAGACGCTGAAAATTGGGAGCGCTGGAAAGGATCGGCCCAGGAGACGACTGTCAAATGGGCGTGGGTAAGGGATGGGTTCCCTTCGGACACAAAGGGAAAGTTTATTCAACTTGAAACGGAAAGGCTCATGCACCAAGGACTTCATCCCCGATCTTTTTTAAATTAAGGGATGCGAACTCAACAAAAAAAAATGAATCGCTGACGAGTTTCTCATTTCAGCGCTGTGATTGATCTGCCCAAAAATCATTTCTATACTTCAGTGAGTACAGCTATTACTACAATAGAAGAATTCTAATGTAATTTTATTGTTAAAATTTATGTTTAAATTCTAACCGGTTGATAACTTAAATTTCTTAGAGATATTTTTTAGTTTCAATTGAGAACTAGTTTATAATGGGAATAGAATTAAATTATTCGAAAAAAAAATTCAAATTTTTTGATTTTACCTCATTTTTGTCAGCTTTCACCGTGAATTAAGCATAATGATTGTTATGAATCAATTCAGAACTACTCCCTAATACATGTAAAAATTTAGAAAAAAAATTAAACATGTCGAAAAAATTCTAATTTTTTTAAATTTTTGGCGTCGATGTCTAACAAATTCAAATTTTAAAATTTCAACTTACGCAGTGATTCTAACAACTTTCCCTGTGAATTAGGAATATTTTATGTTATGGATCAATGTAGGACTAGTTTATAAAGGGAATATAATTTAATAATTTGAAAAAAATCAAAATTTTCAATTTTTATTTTCACCTCATTTTTCTTATCTTTCACTGTGAATTAAGCATAATTATTGTAAGTAGATGTCGAAAAATGTTCAAATTTTGATAAAAATTGAAGGTCTTGAGATTTTAGAGAGAATCGTGGTTTTGACATTGAACGACGTCGAAGTCTGACAAATTTCAATTTCAAAATTTCAACTTGCACAGTGATTTTTCAACTTTCACCGTGACTCAGGGGTATATTATGTTATTAATCGATTCAAGACTAATTTATTAAGGGAATAGTATAGAATTAATGGAAACTAAAATCCAAAATTGTTTTGAGCTATTTTACTAAACTGATCGAGTTCATTTTTCAGAAGCGATTTGATTATTTTTTTTTACCAGATTCAGCCAAGGACTGGCCGAGGATGGCTCAATATTTATAACAATTCTTGTGAGTATTGTTTGAGTAGTGGAGCGTATTAAAAGGGATCATAAAGTGTCTGGAGTGGAGACCGGAACTGCCGACAAAAGATTTCGTTACGGAGGGAGTGGGCCCTTTGCCCATTCTTTCTCTGGGAGTTTCAGCGGGAGTGGCTGGAGAAAGTTCATTTTTGGCTGGAGAGTAATGAGCCCTTCGCCTGGCCCGGACAGGATGGAGAGCTCTCCTAATGTGGCGTTAAAAAAATGAGGAACGGAAGGTAGATCTGCCTTCCTGGAAGGACATGGAAAAATAACGGAGAAAGAAGCCCTCGGATCCGCTTCTGTCCGCACCCCGCATTTCCATATTTTACACATTTAACCTCCCTTCTTCCTCTCTTTCGTCATCCTCTGTTTCAGCCTCTTCTGAATGTCACTGTATCTTCTCCATTCAGCGATACACCACAATATCTACCCTCCATGTCGCACTTCCGCTCACTTTCCAGACCCTTTGTTCTCAAAAAACGACAAAAACCCAAAGTACACTCTCAATATTCAAATTCTAAAAGCCATCGCTCCACTAAAACAGTTTCCTTTAGTCCTTAAAAGGGTCCTTCTCAAATCAAAACNCTTTAGTCCTTAAAAGGGTCCATCTCAAATCAAAACTATTTTAAGGGATTACATCACTAGTTTCCCCAAAGTTCGACAACGTTCTTAAGAAATTATTTTAAATTGATGCTATGATTTTTGTACTCTTCAATAAAGAATATTGGAAGGGTTGGAGAAAGTAGAGAAATGATTTGAGAGGTTTGCGGAGTATTTGACTGATTTTTGGAAGGATAGTGATGAATATTCATGGAGGGGGTGGGGAAAGCGGTGGGTGATTCTAATGAACCAACAACCAAAAACATTCCGACTGGAATAAAGTTTAATTCTGGAGAAAGTAAATTCCTGGCGAGGAGACTGCCAATTTTTGTGATTGTAAGTCGTTAACGGAACCTTTGATGGGAAGGGATTTCAATTCCAGCGTTTCTTGGAAAGAACAATGGATCTCTGCGCTTTCTTTTCCAGACCGACATAAACTGCAATGCAGAAGTGCTATTGCCTTTTAGAATGGGAAAGTCAATTTATTCCAGGATTTTTATCTCTTCTCCAGCAGTTACTAATCCAAGTCCAAATTTACTCAATTGTCTTTCCCAATCAACAACAACCGACTCCTCACAATCTCAACCAATCACAATCATTTCCGCTCCCCTGAATTTTTCCTCCTTTCCTTACCAATGACAATCACATTGAATGACGCTGTTTCGGTAAAGGAAAAAAAGAAGAGAAAAAACGCTTTAAAAGAGAAAGCGAGTATGTTTTAGCCGAGAAGCCACATTCGGAGAAAGAAGAGCCATCTAGGGCTCAAGAGGGAAAGTATACCTTTCTCCAACACAAAATTCACTGCGCCACAACTTTCACTTTATTTTTTTGGAACATTGTCTTTGGTTTTTGAACAACTGAAGGAATGAGAGTAGGGCTTTGGTGGTTAACATTGGATTTTAATTGAGATTTAGTTTCTAAAGAAATTCAACAATGTTAAATTAACTTCAATTGCTGAGAAATGTTTGGAAGCACGCTCTGTAAAATAACAAGGGGGATGATTTGGTTGGTTAGTTTTAACAGAAACAAGTATCACAATTCGGTTTTCTTTTATGCTTTTCCGCACAAGTTGAAATACTAAGTAAATCATTTTTTTTTCTTTTGCCTTGAATAACTTTGTTAGTAAGTACATAACATGCTGAGATTTGAATCTCACTATAAATCCTAAATTTTTAGTATAGTCAAACGCTTTTTTTCATGATTTAAGGGGAAGGGAAGGTCGAGGAATGAACGATTATTCGTAGGATGAGATTTTTTTCCAGGAGTGGTTTTACACATTGTTTTAGGAATGAGGGGCCTTAATTTTGGCCTCTTTACAAGACTAAAAACAGCATTCTCTCTTCAACAATTAACTTCCAATCGAAGCTAGTTAACTAAACTAATTATTATTGTTTTTTGGAGAGGGCAATTTCTCCCAAGTGCCTGTCGAGACTTAAACGCAATTAGTTAAGTACCCATCATTAAGTTTGTTTCCATTTTTGAAACTTGGAATCGTTCTATTCGGAATCTATAAAATTGTTATCTCAGCTCAATTTAAACACGTTTTGGAGAGTGGAAGAAATATTTATAGCATTTACCCGACCACTCTTTTGTTAAAATGAAGAAGTTGACCCTTCCGAGTTTAGAACCATAATTTTTCGGTGTTGCTATTTTGAATAAAGAAAATCTAGGAGTTTAGAAGCTACGAGACAAGTTCTAAATTCACCTAAATCCTAATTCTAGTACATAACTATAAAATGTAAAATTAACCAAGATGGCTGACAAGATTCTTTTTCTGTATCTTATCTGCCTTTTATAATATGTATACTCTTTAGCACCCATAAATTGAAGTTGACATGACCAGGAGCCCTTGAAGTTACCTATTTAAAAGAATTGTTGTGATCTCCAACAGCACTATTGTAATCCATTTCCCAGCAAGCCTTCTTCAGCATGATGAGGGCAATAATTTCCATATGATTTGTATTTCTTTTGCGTTAGAGCTGGTACCACTTCTTGTCTTTATACTTGAGCATGAGTTGATGGGCTGCAGAGGAGAAGTTCTCGGCGTCTGACATCATTTTCCCGGTTCGGTCTTCCAGTTGACCCAGCTTGTCACCGCGCTCCACCAACATTAACCTTGTCTTGGCAACTTCACTGGCAGCCGTGGAAGAGCGCATGCCCAAATGATCCATCTGCGCTTGTGCTCCAGAGCCAGCTTGTCCAGGAACAACCTTCGCTACCGATTTAGCACCTTTTCCAGAACTCGTTTCGCCAACTATAGGTAGCATTGCATTTAATTCGAGCTCTTCTTGTTGATTTTTTCTTGAATCTTACATAGTTCTTCACGATCTAGATTCCTAACGCCACCGCCGAAGAGTCCTGTTAGAAAGCTCTCCTTCGGTCTCTCAGGCATTTCAACCTCCAGGAAGAGTTCACCCAGCATGCTGTCCATGATTTGACTGTAATTTAAAACGACATCAAATTATAGTGAATATAATGTGTGAAATTAAATATAGTGTGAATTTTTTAATCTATTCCAACTCACCAAAAATCGGCAGAAATTGTAAATTTTTGTATTTCGCTTGGAGAGGAGAGGTAGACTCCGTGGCCATACGCACTCAGAGAAAAGGTCTTGGCAATTCTAGGAAACGGAAAAAGGAAAACGATTAGTCAAACATTAGTCAGCCGTCTAAATTTGTTCACCACACTGGATGAGTGTAGCAGTTTCTTCCTTCCAGTGAAGAGTTCTGATACGTTCAACAAAAGAAAACCGTGGAAAGTGAGCAAGCCAAAAATCGACAAGGCGTTGTCGATATACAAAAAAAAGACGTGAAAATGGCAGTTGCTGGTGCATGCAGTTGCTTTAGGGAAGACTGAGGTTAGTAATTTCGTTTTTACTTAGGATGTAAGGTCAAGGGTCAGTTTGAGGACGCAGGCGGTGTATTTTGCGTGTAGACATTCCAGTGGAAGCGAAGGGCTACTTACTGGTTGGCGTCTTCGTTTACAAACAACTGTTGTCCCCAGATGCTTAGCATGGGATCCACTATACCGGACTTCTTGGATCGTTGAAAACTGAGCAAATAAGCGGCAGAGAGTCAGCCAATTACAATTACAGACTTTGGATTGGAGTCAGTAGCAAGTTTAAAGGGTTAGGCGATCAAACTAAGAGACGGGATCATTTAATTACAAAAAACAGAGTGTGAAGGGGGCTTTTGTTTTCGAGAGAGACAAGTTCAATAACGATTAGTGCTTGCGGACGAAATGGGTAAAGACGAGAATTGATATTAGTTCTAAAAAAACAAACAGTTTTCATTCTAAATGGAGATTCATTTCCAAGGGAGGTAGGGAAAAAGTAGATTTTCCAGGCAAAGGGTTTCCTAAGTTCATTCCAGCCGAAAAGGGAAGGAGAAAGTGCGAGTTTGTGAGTATGTCCTAAAGGAATGGATCTGGCAAGTATCACAGCGCTTGCTTGAGACAGAGAGAAAGTAGAGAAAAAAGAGGAGAAAACTCTTAATCTTGTTTTGACTTAATTGCTAGAGATCTTCTTCTGTTTCGTCGTAATTCTTCTCAAGGGATCAATTGAGATTATTCTAAAGACCCGACAAATGCTTAGAGTAGAAATCTACCTGAGATCCGAGAGAGGTACAAAATCTACGTCGATGAGGAGCTTGAGGCTCGGGAGGCTGTAGATTGTCAGATGGCCGTTGGAGAGGTAGCAGAGGAGACATACTGAATCTGCAGGTCAAAGTTCAAAAGGTCAAAAGCTCATCAGTTCATTCAACCTAATTTTTTTTTAAACCTTTGATGGTCGTCACGTTAGCCTTGACTACAAAGGCTGCATCACACAGCTCCTGCTTGTAGATGCAGGTTTGTGAGGGAAGGGCCACCACACGAGATTGCTTTTCAGAGACGAGGACAGCAAACTGCCTGTCCGTCCCTCCTGAATCAATGCTCTGTGTCGGAGACTGCCCTGCCGAGAGTGATTTGGTTGGCGTTTCTGGAAGAAGAAAAAGGAGCATTATGTCTTGATGGACAGCATTTCCAGTTGATGCCTTTTCATTTTTTGGATGAAGATGAGAATCCCAAAGTAATTTAGTTTCAAGGAGAAAGTAAAATGAAGTGGAAAAGCTTACTTGCTTTCTGCTCCCTAGATTCATCTTTCCACGGTTCATTGGACCCTGAAAATATTAGGAAGACAGGTCCTGCATTAATCTCCTATGGGTACTTAGACAAAAGAACAAGAAACAAGGAAGGAGGGGTTAAGGAGGCAAGATGAAACATCTTTCGTTATCATCTCTCCCAACAGTGAAAGATGACTTTCTCTTTTTTATGTTTCTGTCTTAAAGAGGAAAGGACTCCTTTTCTTACCCGGTATGAGTATTCCGTTGCAGTCGAGAAATGACATTGTGAGTATTGAGCCCTTGAGTCTGAAAATGGTTCCTGAGGGTGTGACCACAACAGGCTCCGCCTTCCGAGCATCTCCAGGCATTGGAAGCTTAATTGAGATTACTAGAATTGAGCCAAGGCTCGTCCCGGCCCAGAGCGTAGGGAAAACTGAATAATCTGAAAAAAAAAGAAGGAAAATTGGTTGAAAATTTCTCCAGAGGCTTTCAAACAGAGGGAAGTGAAAGGCCTCACCGTTCCTTCGGGACATGCAGTCGATGAAGGCGAGGCACTGAATAGCTTCAGAAGTGATATTATCCAAGCTTGACATACTGGAACTCCTGGACCTTGCAAAGGTCGTGTCCAACTTGTCTGTCCAGAGCAGCACACAAATTGCATATTAGGTTTTTCCTATTCAAATACTGAGACAATAGCTACTACGTAATCCCGTGCGCTCCTTGAAGCAATTGATTGATTTTAAAAGGGTGAGAGAGAAAAGACAGAAGACAGGATATTCAAATGAGTTCAATCTCCATGCTAGAAGCAGCAGTCAGACATCTTCAACCGGAAACAAAAAAGGAGTCACATCTACGTTTCCAAATGGCATTCCCACAGAAAGCAAAGCAAGAGGAAGGCACACAGTGATTAATGGCCGTTTTCGCAAAGCGATTGCAAAGCGAATTTGAGCCAATGACGGGCCTGGAAAGCAGCAACATTTTTTTTGGAAATGTTAGCGGCGAGGGCTTGATGGACAAGTCTACTTTTATGAATGATGTGAGAAAGAGTGAAGAGAGTGAAAGTAATTAAACAGAAGTTAGTTGATTAAAGAAGAGAGAAAGTAATTCCAAGTTTAAATAGAGTAAAATGTCACCTTCTTTTCACACATGCGTGAATCGTACGTACGTGAGGGCAAAGGGGACAAAGATTTACTTTCCGGTGTGGTGATGTGAAGGGTACACGATTAAAGTTTGAGGGTTAATTTGAATTCCAGACAAGGGGTAAATAAGGGGTCCATTGAGCTGGATGCTGGATAAGAGAGATGCCCCAGGGGAAAACGTCCCCCTGATTCATTAAGTCTAAGGAATCTAACATTTAGAGAATTTCAAAATGGCGGCGGTCAAAAAAGGGAAATCATCCTTGGGATCTGGACTACCAACAAAATTCAAAATTGGGTTTAAAGCTTTCAAGTGGCCCGGTACTGGAACCAGGTTGAAAATTGCTTTTTGAATTGCAGCAGGAGCACCAATAAGTCTGTGTCCCAACAGAAGTTTATATTATATTTTAAAATTACTCTAGGGTGAAGTGCACTGTTTTTCAAGTGTTAAGGGCCTTCCCAAGGATGATAGGTGGCAAGTAAGTATTCGTTAAGTGGGTGATTGCAATTGATTTCTGACTCAACCAACCTTGTTGGTAGTTGGGCGTGGCCTGGTGAGTGACATTGCTACCAAAGCTGTAGTATTGTCTAGAAAGGAGGAGAAGGTGAGATTTTGAGGGTCCACTCGGAGGAGGAGCATGAGCCACGGTGGCATTGACTCCTGGAACAGGAATCAGGGCTGGAGAAGACGGAACTGACTCTCCCTCCTCTGACCCGAGTGACCCTTGCGCCATGCTGTAGCATTTCGACAGACTTCTGTTCGTCCGCTGACTACCTTGAGACTTGCTCCGTCTCACCGCCGCCGTCTGCGTAGAGTCAACTGAGCCTGGCAGTGGCCCCGCCACGTTCTTTCGAGACGGCGACGTTCCACCGCCACTCCCACTTCCACCGGACACTGACGGCCGACCCCCGCTAGTGGTGGCAGTTGGGGAAAAGCAGTTGCCATCCATCTAAAGAGTCCCCACACCACGAAAACACTCTCAAAAGCTTCTCTACTAACTTTCTCCAAAACATAAATTAAATAATTGCTATCTTCTTGACTAGTGTATTGTGTAAGTCTCGAGTAAACAACTCAATCAACAAAGAACAAGTAATAAAACCAAGACAGAGGCGGCCTCTAAGATGAGATACTAGGACAGTGTGAAGTCGGTCGAGGAAGGAAATAGAACAGACATGACGAAGGCATTGGCTCCACTACTCCAATCTAATCGCTCCACCGCTCTACGCTTGCCCTCTAAACTTACGAATTTTCTTCATCAGCCCCGTCAGCGACCCCGAGTTCTCGCTTCTCAGGTCGACGCATTTGGACTTCTTACTCTTTTTGGGCATCACAGACTTCTTGGGTGGGGCCGACGTGGGGCGTGGTGCTGTAGGGAGGGGGAGGTCCGTTGGACGCTCCGCCTTTCTGTCACCGAAAGCATCGAGACTCAAGTCGTCACTAGAACTGGGACTTGGAGTCAGTTCCTGGCTATGGTTTGGTCCAGGTGACAGGTACTTGGGATCCATTGGAGCAGAGGTTGGCGGTGACCCTTGAAGCTTCTTTTCTCCCAGGGACTTTTTGATAAGTACTTTCACTTGACTCCAAGTGTGCTTGCCAGTACGGTGCTGCTTAGTGGGCGTGGTTGACTTGCACTTGGGGACTTCAGGTACGTCCGGAACTCTTTCCTCTTCCACTTCAGAAACGGATCCGACCTCATTCTCGATTGTAGAGTCGGAACTGGTCGGAGATTGATCATCAACGGGAGTATTGTTCGGCGTTTGCTCCAATTTCTGACGAGCAGTGTCCAAAAAGTCAACTAACTCAACCTAAGTTAGAATGGGGCAGTGGGGAAGGTAGTAAAATTAACAAAGAATGGAACGAAAAGAAACAAAACTAAAGAACTATGATCTAGCAAACTAGTTTTTCTGATTATGGAGCCAATACCCTACGCTAATCAATAATTATAATTAGACTCGGAAATAAAAACCGAAATAGTAAAAAGTGTTGAAAAGAAAAGCCCTTTTCCCTTGGTCTCTGTGCTCATACCTGCTCGGTCGGAGACTTCTCGTCCGAAATTTCAGGCTTCTTGGGTGATTTTGGTGCTCTTTGGTAAGGGTCAGCTGTTCCGTACAAATCTAAAGCAATTCAGTAGTTATCATTAATTATTAAATTATATGAATTAAATGTTGATTTAACTTGTCATTGCTAATTTACACACCGGGAGTTCCCACGTTGAATAGAGCTATTTTTTGAAAAATGTCCACCACCACAATCCCAGACTCATTTCCGTATGTCATGCTGTAAGACAAATTGAACGTTTACACATTATGATGATTCCAACCAATCCGATTTTAGTCAGAAATGTCAACGTTGGCCATCATTTCCGTCAATTCTGGGGAAAAAATGTATGTTCATCTGAACGATAGATGGGAATCATTTTTTTTTTAATTTCCGCTCGTCCTCAACCGCTGGTGGCTGGAAAATGACCGTTTCAATTCAGGGCTAAAGTCGACTCACAGTCCGTAAGACGAGTTGACAGCAATGGTCGAGATGGCCCCCGGCGCTTCCCCGTCCACCCACGGTGTGAGACAAATGAGTTCCACTTGGTAGCCAGGGGACTTCTTCTGAAGACCTGTCTTGGGCCGAACGGGACAGGAGTAGTCGCTGCCAGCGTTTCCTTTGGTCGCAGAGTCTCCCACTTTGACAAAATCAAAGCCACTCCCTCCCACCACTTCCTCCACGTCATAAATGATTGGGATCTCGATTACGGCCGTCTCTGAGGTGTGCTCATGCTTTTTGAATTTGAAAAGTAGAATTTGACAGGAAGCTCCAGCAGTGGCCAAGTAGCGCGACTCTGGACAGATGGCAATTTGCTGAATTGCAAATGGATCCTCATCCATGCTCTCCGTCGACCGAGCCTTCTTTGGCCTCTCAAAAGGTTTCGACGTCTTGAGTTTGTACTGAAATCATAAAACAGAAGCTTCGTTCTAACTCATGCCTAAGAATCATCATAAAGGGAGACATGATAAATTGGAAGCTTTCCGCTTCTCTCCAGAGAAATCCTTACCAAAGCTTGGAGATTTGTAGATGAGGCATCCCAGAACTTGAGACTCCCATCAGCATGTCTACAAAATAAACGTTACTTTGAAATTCAACTCCCGTCCCAGAAATGAAATGAGAATTTAGTACTCGGCAGCAAATCCAAACCGGAATTGAAAAAGTCTCCTCAATCAAGTTCATTGATTTCAAAAAAAACTTAAAGAGACATTTTTTTCTTATTATAAATGCCTCTCTGATTTCATACAAAAATCGTTCTTCGATTTCATACAAAAATTGCCCCTCGATTTGATTTAAGAATCAATTAATTAGAAATTCTGGAACTCCAAAAATCGTTTCCGGTTGGAAAGCCTCATTGCCAATATTCCGTGCTTCACTCACCCTGAGACAATAATCTCAGCATAAGAGCAAGAAGTTGAGCCCCACTGACCACCGTTGACGGGCCTGGAAGACAGATCATGTTCAATTTGACTCCAATTCGTCAAATTCGCATCCAGGAGACTACTCTCCCTTTGATGCTGGATGATTCATGTTCAAGTAAAATTACCAGTCCCTTTCGCTGAATCCCGACTTTTTCTGAGTCTTTGATCCAACGGAGTAAAAGGCAGGGATGAGGTCTCCAGGGCAGTCGGCCAAGTAGATGCACGCTGTAACTGGAGACTCGTGAATGTCCATTGGGTAGGGATTCTCAAAGCACGGGTAGCCAGGAGTCAATAAATCGATCACCACCAAATCCTCTTGTAATAAAATGACGATAGCATACGGATCTTGCACCTCTGCAACAAATAAAGAGAAAAAATGTAAGTAAAGTGGAAAGGGAGAAAGGTGAGGTTGTGTGGGCAGCAATAAAAGACTCCTCGTTCTCTCCCTTCAATTCAAAGCAGACAAACTTTATTGGTCAGTGGGATTGACATCTCCCGAGAGGTCGAGCAGTTTCTCTCTGAGTGCCTCCAAAGTGGTCTTGACCAATCCGATTTTCCCAGCGCCTTCCAGCCAAAAACTCTCGACTTCAATTCCTCTTGAGCTCAGATGAAGTTGAAATGGCATTTTAAGTCCTTTTTCACTTCCTGATCCGAGGGAAAGGAGTCTTGTTAATTCCATTCCAATAATTACTTCCTCCTCCTCATTTGGTTTGGAAGTTTTGGATGATTAAAGCACCAGCCTCCGGGATTTATAATTGGATTGGGAACAATGAGATTTATGGGATTGACACCTTGGACGGAGGGACTCTGAAGGGTAACAAAGGGCCCTCACTCCTTCATTAGCTTTCTCCAGGCACACTTATTATTCAGAGGCGGTAATCTCCCTGGAACTCTGTTCCAGCAGCCGTGGCCTTACCCGACTCCCAAGGAGCGGCGGAGAGAACAATGAAGTCGAGGACGTTGTGTTCCATTTCCAATACCGTGGTCGTCTTTCCATGGATCACAGTCAGTGACGGAGTGCGACCGGCCCTGTCAACAGTCAACCCGCCCGAAAATATCACAAAATTCTCCCTAGAAAATCCATAAACAAACACAAGGGTCCATTAGACGTTTGTTCTCACTAAAGCTTCCTAAATCCCTAAAAGCATTTCATTTCCAGCCTTCCATCACATATACACAACCCCTGAACTCGCCGAGAGGAGCACGTAATTAGTTGGACTAAAATCTCCTTGTTAATGAGGATGAGGGAAACTCGTTTCGTCAAGACTCCGACTGTTGAAACTTCAATTAACTTGCCTCCAGCACCAGAGAGCGTTTAGAAAAGTGGTGGCTCTGGAGGAGAAAGTTTCAATAACTTTCTCTCCGCCGTCACCACCACCAACCGCCCAGGAGCACATAGAGGCCAGATAAAGTTCCCTTAACACGAAGGGCCTCCCCTGGTCCCTTGAAAGGCACATGTGTCGTCGACCAATTCTAGTTATTTCATTGGCACTAGCCTTCGCGGAGTAGAAAACCTTATTCAAATTCACCTCACAGGCAAGCTTATCCGGGAGAAAGTAATCGTTTACTTTTACTTTTACTACCTTACTTACCCCGTCCGAGAAGACTTCCATTCCACCTTCTGGATACTCTTGCAAGGCTCAGTCTTCCCCTCCTTTGTCGTTCGGGCTAAAAAAACAATGGAAATAAAAGAAATCATAAAAATGTTCCCGAAAGCGACAAAAAACGAAAATTTATATCCAACTTTTTCTTTTATAATGGCTCTCTAGATTTTAAATTGTTCCCTATAAACCAAAATTGGAAGTACAAGAACATCCCGCATTTAGAGAAAGTGTTTAGAAGATGTAGTACCAAGCCAAGGTAAGCAGTGATTTAACATCTAATTTGGAAAACTTTTAACCTTTGAACTTTTTTCTTTCTAATGCTGTTCTACATCCTTGCAGACAACAAAAAGGGGGGTCTTTAGTGAAATAAAATGCTTGGCATTATTTTAACGTTCAAATTAATTAAGAACTCTTTAATTAAAAGCAATCCCTGATGATGGTTCACCTTTTATTTCTCCATCTCAAAATTCATGGAAAATGGAAAGCGAATGTTACTCGATATGTCACTGGAACTGAACTCGTTCGTGAGGAGATTCGTTCAAAATTAATTAAGCTTTGCTCACAGACCTAGAAATCTCCTGAAACTCAAAACCCTTCCAGCCGGAAGCTGATTCTAGATCTGTTTAAAATTCGGAAATGTTCCTAACCTTTCACTTTCACTTTTGCTGCTCGAAGTGTGTATTAAATATTTTGACTCACAATGAGGCCAAGTGATGGAGACTGGCTTAGGGCCCTGCCGCAGGTTCCAGGTGACGAGACTTCCGTCGGAGTGAGCTGACATGAACTGCTTTCCATCTGAGTGCCATGACAGGGACCGAAGGGGCTCCGAGGCCTGGAATCTCATCTCGGCACACTTATTCCTCAGATCCCACATAACTAATTGCCCCGTCTCAAATCCAATTAGGAGCTGAAATGAGAAATGAAAGGAGGTCAGAGGGCGAGGAGGGTTTACAAACATACGCAGTCATCATCATCCACTTTCTAATTACGCTCCTTTTCCACCAACACCCTTCGCTTTTCCAGCGCCTTCTCTCTCATTACTGTCACCGTCCAAAAACATCAATTCCACGATGACAATGACTTCAATCAAAATGACATATAAACGAAATAAGGACGTTTTTACCTTATTGGGATCGATAGGGTTGTCACCCAAGTAGACTACCGGCCCAGGATGAGTTTTCCGCGACCTGGAATTAAAAGTAACAACTTTCACTGTCACAAATCTCCTGTAACCCTCCTCCATAAATCGTAAAAGAGAAAGTTAATCTCGCGGCGCAGGGCGGTTCGGGAAAGAGAAAGTTTTGATAGAATTCTAGGGAAACAAAAGGAAATTAAGGGCTCGAGGCGCATTTGCGCTTTGCAATGATGCCAGCCGCGATCGTCCAGGAGATCCAGTGTTTCTGCCTAAATTCTCCGGTGACTTAACTACTGCCACTCCGAACCCTTCCTTGAGTCGTTAAGTCGTAACTCAATAATAATAAAACCTCGGCTCTCGATGAAGAGAAAGTGGAGAAAGGAACTTCCGGCAAGGGTCTATGCCTAGGAAAAAGGTAGTTTTCGATGTTTTTTTTTTAAGAAATGGTTGATTCTTGTCACGATGACGGGAGTCTTCAATGATGATCCTCGAGAGAACTTCCCTCACGAATACCAACTAATACACCCATCGCAATTCGCAAATGACATTCCGGCCCTTAATAGCCCTCCCTTCCCTTCGAAACCACTAAAGCAATCACATGGCCCCTTCTTTATTAACCTCACTTTCAAACTACTTCCTTTTTATTAGCCTCTCTTCACAAAAGAAAACTCTCCGAATTGGAATCCAAAGGCACTAACATATTAGACATAAAAACTCCTTACACCCACGGTATTAAGGCCTTAGAAAAGCGCACAATTAAATAAAAAGGGAAGCTTTTTAGTCTTCTTTACCTTTTACAAAATACACGATTTCTCGTTTAGGGACCTCGAAAATAAAACACTACTTTCTAACTTTCTATTTACGGCTCACAAAAGCTTGTTAATAATTTAAAAATTCAATTGGATTTTGGTCCAACAAATTTTGTAGGTACGTGTTTTCTATTCTCATCAAGATCTCCTGCTTCCAACTTACTTAAGTATAGAAGAGAACTTTCATTTCCTGCAAATCTGGTGAAAGTTAAAAGGACTTATTTCTATTAGTTTCTAGGCGATTGAAATTAGTTTTACTTTAAGTCTCTCTAAGCGATTGAATTTTCCGTTTGTGGTAATGAGGTCGTTTGAGGAGAAAGAGGAATTTTTTGAAAATGATGGTAAAAGGCACGCGGAAAAAAAATTATTTTTGATGAAAAGCGACTGCTGAATTTATATGGAGGATGACGAATCAAAAGGGAAATGGAGAAAAAAAAA